>CATIWQ010497575.1:0-41694 GCA_949673415.1 Euphorbia schlechtendalii
TCTCATTCAAAACCGTGCATGAGATTTTCATCTCGCACGGCTCCTAAGTGATAAAAGAAAGACGATGAGTTCTTCTTTCTTTTTTGATTACTTTCCTCGCGTATGTATAAGACCGAATCCATTCGATTTCTAAAAAAAAAGATTACTAATCATCAAATGCTTGAAGTATTCTTTTCGAAAACTTCACTTCTATAAAGAAAATTAGTTTAAGACTATCTTCAACAAGCTTCAATTTTATAATGAGTTCTTAGTTTAAGACGATCTTTAAGAACTTCTAGATCGGTATTATGTTTTCGAGTTTTTCAATATGAGTTTTGATTACAACCATTAACCTAGCCACTTAATGAAGTATAGAATGTGCTAGTATCTCAAGTAAGAAAAAACACATCATCATGCCACAATTACACAAAATGTTACATTACTAAACATGGATACTTATAGCAATCAGATTCAAACACTACTACATATTGCATATTCTTCCTTATGCGGACTTTAACAACGAAAGTAAGGGTTCAAGCGCTAAACACATCAGCATCAGGACCATGAAGACTTGAACTAATTAAAAGTAAAATACGAAACCGCATAATGAAAAAGAGGAAAAAGACCCATATTAACACAACATATTCAAACGGAACAGTTAAAGGTCAATAACAATCCATCATTAATGAAAAAAATTCACTTAGAAACCTGAGATTGCAGAGTAGTTCAATCTCTAAGTTGCAAAAGTAAATCTCGGTATTTATGTAAACAAACGGATATACAAAATTTCAGAGGTTAAAAACAAAACTATAAATAGGAACCCATATCAAAGGCAAAGCAAAAGATTTTACCTTCATCAAAAACTTTGAAAAATTGGTCGAGAACCTCAAGCTTTCTTCTCTACTTCGTACAACCTAGGGTTTTAATTCGCATCTACTGTTTAGGAAACTTGATTTAAGAAAAGGTGTGGTCTTGTGAGAGGTGGTTGAAGGGAGGAGGGGTGGTCGGCTTAAGTCGCTGAAATTTAGAGGATCCAAGTTCAGTGGGGAAGAGAAGGGAAGGTTGAAAGAGGGAAAGAGGTGATTTTTGGTTAACCATAAATTAATATTTAAATGGTATAATTGATCAAATAAAAATTATTTGAATAGTTGAGGAAATGGAAAAAAAGAAAAAAAAGAACGTCCAAGGCTTAATTATTTAAATGGTATAATTGATCAAATAAAAAATATTTGAATAGTTATCATTGTCTAGCTTTTCTTCTTAATTTTTTACAACTTAAAATTCCTTTTGCTCTTTTATTAATTTTGTCAGGATTTTTTCTGATGCATGTGCTGAATGAATTATGTAAAGCTGTTAAAAAAATATGAGTTATTTAATAGTGTGATCAAATATAATTAATTTAATATTTTTTTAATGATAATTCTAATAGAAAAGGAATGAGATGTTTTATTATTGTTTAATGTATAATTTTAATTAACCTAATTGCAACATAAAACACATTCAATACAAATTTTGTTGTCAATTTTCCTTCTAATATTCTTTTCTTATAACATATGTTTATCATATACCTTCTCTATAAAGCTACAAGCTTCTTATACATTTTATATTACTTTAATAAACTCTAAGAGTTTTTTTATACAATTCTAATATCTTTTATATTGTTTTTTTAAATAACCCATGGCTTTCCTATAACTTTTTAAACATTGCTTGCACATTTTCCAAAAATTTTCATATAAAGTAATACTTAGTAATATTTTTTACTGTTCATTACTCAATTAAGACAACGCTAACAAACTATAATTTCATAAGGATTTCATAATAAGATAACTTTTTTCAATCAATTTCATAAATTGTCTCTATAGATCAATTTTTTTAATCAAGTTGCACCTCTTTCGTTTAGGGTTAAGGGTTCATAAAGTCTCCACACTTTTATTTAGGGTTAAGGGTTCATAATTTAAGGTTTGTGTTAACTTTCTTATACCTTTTATATAACTTTTTAAATAACATATAACTTTCTTTAAATAAAATACCACTTTTATACCTTTTATTTACCTTTTGTAATAGCATATAACTTTCATATATTTATTTGAGTTATACCTTTTTATAAAACTTTTCCAATAACATCTATGTAGCTATTACTTTCTTATATTTTTCCTATACTCCATTTACTTTTTCAAAATATTTTCGAACAACCTAAATTTCCTACACTTCTATATTTTTCGTACTATCTATTCCTTTGACTTTCCTATATCTATACTAATATATTTTATAACCTTTCATATAAATTATATAACTTTCCTATACCATTTTAACTTTTCTATGAACTTAAACTTATTGTCACAACTAATAATATATTTGGAACAAGCTTTTTATGTTGTCACATAAGTTTTATTGGTGATACTAACATATAGTTACAACTATCACATGTAGCTAAAGATTTTTCGTTTCAAATTAAACTTAAAGTTACAAAAATAAATAATTATTAGTGATGGGCTTTTTATGTTGTCACAAAAATAATTTTGTGACCATACAAAATTATTGTCACATATGAATATTTTTAGTGACAACTATTAATTGTAACTTAAGTTTTTTTTGTTTCAGTTTTAACTTATTGTCACAAAACTATTATATATTTTGTAACAATATATTAATTTTGTCACTTAAATAGTTCACAAGAGTCACTGCTTTAAACTGAATCGTTCATATCGAGCTAATAGTATATATTAAAACATCATTTAAATAAAAAGAAATGCAAGAAGAGAGAATCATAGTCTTTTGTTCTTTAATTATAATAAAAATGGTTTTCATGTAATTGAGTTCATCGACCATGAAAACTAATCTTTTACATCTCCAAGACTATGTTTATATTTTTTTGGTCATTCAAGTGTGAAGCCTGCTAAGGTTCCGTACGGTCATATAGTTCATGGATCTTTTCTATATCGAGCTGCATGATCCGGGGAAATTTCTTTCCTTGAAACATTAACAGAAGACGAAAAAGCAAGATATTTTTCTCAACTAACACCAAGAAGAAACACTCTTCTTCATATTGCTGCTGAATTCAAGCAGGCCAAGTTCTTCAAGAAAGTCTGCTTTAAATGCACCCCTTCTCTAATTTTGCTGCCAAACTCAAAATAAGAAACTCCTTTACATATCGCTGCGACAGTTGGATGTCCATAAATTGTTTGCTTCTTAATAATCGAACAGGAACCTTGTTATGTTTCTGTTGATCATCAAGCAGGCATAAGACAGAACGTAATTCGACTTAAGAACAAAGATAGAGACACTGCTTTAAATTGCGCTGTTCGATACGGTCATCAGGAAGTTGTGAAGTGTTCAATGGAGGCAGATCCTGAGTTGTCACTTTATCTCGCAGTTTCGAATCATTCATCGACATTGGTATGCTAATCATTCATCTTTCTCTATCATCATTCTCTTGTCTTGGCCCCAAGGAACTAACACCATTACATGCCGCCATCTCTAGAATCTCTACCTCTACTAGTAAACACTCTGGTAATTGAAAGATCGGTGTGAGAGAGTGCTTCTCACGCGCCTATCTTCAGAATGTTGATCTCATATAGTCTGCCTTGTGTGGTGGTCGGAACTGGCAAAACCAAGGGGTGACTAAGGGGGACTAGCTGTTTGACCGGCGTAGCCTCTCCGATATTTAAGTTAGCTACGGATTTAAAAGAGGAGGCAAAGAGTAAATATTGAATGAGTAAGAATCATGTACCTCTAATATATGGTGTAGGTCTATATATATATATATATATATATATATATATATATATATATATATATATATATATATATATATATATATATATAGGAGATGGATGAGCCCAAGTAGTGATGGAGGCGATCTCTATCACTAGTGACTCACTCCTACTTGAAGTGCATCTTTTGTTTGAGGAGGTAGAGTTCAACTAGTACTGAATCCTTTGTTAGTTGGATAAGCATGAGAGATGACCTGAAATCTATGTGCTTGGGGAAGGCTCGCTGCGTTGTCTCAGTCACTCGGCGGGACGGGTCGCCACGCAGTGATGGACGAGTGGAGCCATACCAAGTTATCAGTAATTAATTATCGTTTATTTTTCGTAAAATTTATTAATCATATCATTCCACGTAAGATAAAAATAATTATTTTGTTATGATGTTTCTCAAAGCTTTGGAATTGATGGAATTGGTTGTAAAGAATAGAGCATAAATGATGAAAAAACCCGATGATATTGGTTAAACTCCCTTTCACTATACTGTCTTCAGTGGCAAAACTGATGCATTAAAACTTTTGTTGAAATATGAATATGTTTCAGCAGCAGCATGCAACTTGGATCATGACGGAAATTCGGCTCTTCATGATGCAGCTTGTTGGGGGAGAATCGGTATAATCAAAGAGCTAATTAAAATATGTCCTGATATTTTCAAACTAAAGAATAAGAAAGCACAAATCGTTCTTCATATTGAACATTTTGAAGGAACACACGCAGAGCCCCAAAGTTCCGAATGGATATAATCCAAAGTATCTTTCGTTCTGTGAACACCACCACCAAAGCCAACTATTTTGTGTTTGCCGAAAATTTAGTGCTCACAACTCTAATTTCGAAATACTTTGATCACAAAGGAGACCCCTTTTACTGAGCATGGACAAGCCTTTTTCACTCATGTTACCTAGCCTCGTGTGCCACAATTTAGTAATGTCTAAATCAGACATGGAAGACAAAACTGCAACAACACCTGTGACTGTTGACCTTGTAGCACGTGCAGTCTCCCAACTTTTCTAACTTTCATCGCAACAAGGACAATTTTCAAAACTTTCAAAACTCCACCTCTACAAGAAAATCTGCAATTGTTGTCGTCTTAAGCATGTAGAGAGATAAGGTTCTTCTTCATTTCTGGAACATGCCGCACATTTGTAAGAGTTCTGACAACACCATCATGCATCTTGATTTTGACAGTACCAATTCCAACAACATTATAGGGTTTGATTGTTGCCCATCAATACAACTTCTCTATTTACAGGCTGATAAGAGGACAATCAATCTTCGTGGAGACAAATATGGAATGAGCAAGCTGAATCCAAAATGCATACTTGTCCAGATCTGGCACCATCATCGGACTTGACATAAACTTCGCAATTGACCTCATCTTCTACAACACTAGCTTCAGAAAGACTATCATCCTTTTGATTCTTTTCTTTATTCTTTCTCTGGAGCTTGAAACATTTGAACTTAATGTGCCATTTCTTCTTACAGTAATTATACGTCAAATTACTGTGTCAAGATTTTGATTTGAATCTAGATCGAATATTGTTGCTGATACTGGGATCTCATTTACTGGATCACCCTCGAACAACCAGACCTTCTACGGGAGTGGATTTGTCACCGGAATGCTCTTTATCGATAAGATCTTTAGAGAGTAAACAATTCTTTAACCTCCTCACCGTAATAACATAAGAGCTTTATCTACTTCATCATATTTAATATTCAAATTTTCTAGATCCAAGAGAATGGAATTGAAATCATCAAGGTGTGCCTTTAGGAATGTACCTTCTTCCATATGGAGCATGTGAAGACTATGTTTCACCATAAGTTTGCTAGTGAGGTTTTTGAACATGTAGAGAACCTCAAATTTCTCCCATAGACCTTTGGCAGTCTTCTCATGGATGACTTCATGAAGGACCTCGTTCAACAAGCATAACTAAGTGACAGTTAATGCTTTTTCCTCCAAGTCTTGCTTTTTCTCTTTTACCATCATTTCGGGTATATCCTTCATCATCGCCTTGTATAATCCATTTTGTGTCAAAATCACTTTCATCTTGACTTGCCAAAAAACAAAGCTAACAGAGCGATCAAATTTTCGATATCGAATTTTATCGTCGCCATAGTAAATTTCCAAGATAAATATTAATAAGCTATGGTACCAATTTGTTAGGAAAAATCCCCCAACGAAACAAAAATATTTATTTTGGGTGCATATGACAATAACAAAATATATTAATAAAAAAAAAGTACAAAAGAAATGGAGAAAATAACACTCAAGCCGTTAACCCCTATACAACCAATGACATCACACTCAAAATATACATACTTTAAAATACAAAATGACAAAAAAAATTTTGAAAACCTCTGGAGGAACATTGTGTCCCTCCTTTGGAAAAAGGTTGAGGCGGGTGAAAATTTCGGAGCATCGTCCAAACTAGGTTGATGCGATCGCTTGCCTACAAAACACCCACCCCTCTTTTTTATTAAAATAAAAATAAAGAATACAAAAGAGTATCTGAGAAGGAAGAAAAGAGAAACAAACAACTATCTAAAACGATAATTGGTAAAACCATTTGAATAATGAAACAAAAAGCCTCGACAAAAATGTTGTGCTTGATTCCATTCCGTATTGGTTGATGAAATTCATCCGTGATTCGCAAGGGCGTCCGCGACCGAGTTCCCTTCTCTACAAATATGTGAAACCAATATATGCATATTTTGCATAATACGTATACTCTCGGTCCAAGTAGCCATAAGAAACCAAGGCACCTGTTTGCTCCTAGTGCGTAGCATGTGAACCACGTAAGCAGAATCACTCTCAAACCAAATCTGAGACCATCCTCTTACCGCTGCCAACTTCAGTGCATGAATGCTTGCCTCCAACTCAGCCCCAAAAGCAAAGGCATTATCCCTATAAAAAGCAAAACCCAATATAAAGTTAGCATTAGAATCCCCAAACACCCCACCACATCCCAAAGGACCCGGTGCTCCCCCCGAAGATGCATTAGTATTGATTTTTATCCAGCCAAAAGGAGGCCGAGACCACTAGACTGGGACTGTTCTAGGAGCCCGTGGCAGTCGAGGAATAAGATGCAAGTTCACAATGATCTTCAACTCAATCGACGAGTTCCATATGTTTCCGAAGCCCAAGCTATCTGTCCGGCGTAAAATCTCCCAAAGTTGCTGTAATGTAACGTGGAAGTTTGGGCATTTATCCTCAAAGATGCAATTATTCATTATCCGCCAAATCAGCCAAATGACGTTAACAATAGGCGAGTTCTATAAGATTTGTATTTGAGGGCTGAAGTGTAAGTTAAACGCATTACTCATCAAGTCAGCCACCGTTGTGACACAGGGCAAGGATCTGCTGAACAGAGACTACATTGCAGTCCACATTTCCCTTGCGAAGGTGCATCCAATAAATAGGTGGTTCGCGTATTCATAGTGTCTGTTACATAAGCTGGAATTAGAAAAGATAATCATGCCTTTTCTACGAAGCACATCATGCGTGGAAATGCAACCTTAAACCACTTTCCAATAGATTAACGAGTGTGATGGGGCAATTGACTTATGCCATATCTTAATAGATACATGACACGGTTGAAGTTGTGGTTGCAGCCACTGGTAGTACAACTTGATAGTAAAAATACCATCACTTGCCGGTCTCCAAAAGCACAAATCCTCGAGTTCCCCTCTAAGAGAGACCCCGGGAATTTCACCACATAAAGCTGGCAAAAGAGAAGGTGGAAGAGCTGCTATCCAATCCCCATTTCTCATGAAATTCGTCACCAAATCATCTCGCTTTGGTCGATCAGCCTTTGATAAATTTAACCTCTCCCCCACCGAAGGTAACAACCACTCTGAGTTCCAAAAATTTAGCTTAGAGTTCACGTCGGGGAACCACACTATATTATCCTGGAGTTGTTTATAAACTTCCCTTATCGAATTCCAAATGATAGAATTGGTCAACCAGTTACAAGGTAAGTCATTCTTTAGAAATCTTTTTGGCCAAGATGTTAAAGAATCCTCTTCGGCATGTAATTAATTCCCATGCGAATTTTTCCAACATTGACTTATTTACATACACGATCTTCTTTATACCAATTCCCCCCATCACGAAAGGCTTATTGCATATGGATCATTGGATCGTTACCAATTTTCTCTTATTCGTACTCCCCGTTCAAATGAAATTACGTGTAGTACATTCAAGATTTTGAAGAAGAGCTGCCAGCCATTTATAAATCATAAAAGAATGTAGAAGGGAGCTGCCAATGACCGATTTAACGAGTACTAAGCGACCAGCCATCGAGAGAGAACTACCAATCCAACCCGCTAACCGTTGTATAATCTTGTGATAAATCGGTCTCAAGTGCACGGCTTTAGGAGTCCCTCGAAAAAGTGGAACCCCAAGATAAGTGAATGGAAATTCGCCCCATTTGATCCCCGTGACCTCGGAGAGATTTTTGCCATGTTGTTCAGGGATAGAAGAGCTAAAATATATACAAGATTTGGACCAATTAACCTGCTGCCCAGAAATTGTACCATATAACTCAAACGCATCCTTGATTACTTCCATCTTAGAGATTGAGGCTTTGCAAAAAACTAAAATGTCATCCATAAATAGCATGTGAGAAGGAAAGAGAGCGTCCGTTGTATACCTCATTTAACCAATCGAGCCTGAGCTTACCAAAGATGAAAGCAGCCAAATAGAATAAAATCGGTGATAGAGGGTCCCCCTGACGTACTCCTCTCGAGCATCTAAAATACCCCCGCTGCCCCATACTCGTCATTATGGAAATCCTTGCCGAGCTGAGTATGCTTCGCACCCAATTGATAAAAACTCCCGAGAAGCCAAATGCTCTAAGAACCGCAAAGAGAAAGTTCCAATCAAGTGTGTCAAACGCCTTTCAAATGTAAATTTTCATAGCTAAGTTCCCACCATAGCTCCGTTGATCAAGGATATTTACTCCCTCAAAGGCCATCGCAATGCTCTCGTGAATTAGCCATTTTTTAATAAAACCAAATTGATTATCGGAGATTATTCTACTCGCAACCCCTCCCAACCAATTTGCAATAATTTTTGTTATGATCTTGAAAAAAAAATTGCTCATCACAATGGGTCGAAAATCCTCCACTTTGTCCGCCCCTTCTTTCTTTGGAATGAGAATCATCAAGCTAGAATTTAATCCCGAAAGCATGAATCCCAAAGCAAAAAAATCTCTAACAACTTACAAACATCAGCCCCGACAATGTCCCAAAATTTTTGGTAAAAGATGCACATGAATCCGTCCGGTCCCGGTGCACTATTCGAGTCCATTTCAAAGACCGTCTCCTTAGTGAGATATGTGTTAGGCTGTTCCGTTAAAAGAAGATTATCAACGTCGTCAACTCGGTTTGGGATAATCGAATCCACCAACCCATAGTCCACATTAACGTCCGAGTTCTCCTTGAAAAGGTTGCTGTAAAAATCAATGATGTGAGCTGAAATATCGTTAGAGTTTGTAGACAATACCCCATTGATAACCAAAGAAGTGATCCTTGAAGATGACCGCCTGACATTGGCAGCCCTATGAAAGAATTTCATGTTTCCATCTCCCTCCTTTAGCCATCTAATACCACTCGCTTCCTTGTAATAAATTTCTCGTTGTTGAAGATGCAACTCAAGCTGAGAGTGAGCATCTAATTCTTCCACTGCCAATTCCTCACTTATACTGTCCATCGAGATGCGGTTTTGAATATCAAGAAGTGTTCTCTCACAGTGATGAATATTACCTTCAAAGTTCCCGAACACTTCCCTATTCCAAGTTCGAAGGATTGGGTGGAGAGATTTAAGCTTTAGCACAAGAAGTTGACAAGGTGGTAGGCGAGCAAAGTTTGAATTCCAGTGCTGAGAAATAACCTGACGGAGTAAAGAATGTGTTAGCCACATAGACTGAAAATGAAATCTTGGGATTCTTTTTTCCTCAAATGATGATGCAAAAAGAATCGAATGGTGGTCTGAATAAAGACGAGATAGCACCGAGGTAGCGAAAGAACTACTACCCTCTGCAAAGTCTGCACCCACAAGAACTCTGTCCAGAAATGAGTCTACCCTATCAGCCCTTGCCCAATTATTGGTCCAAGTGAAAAAGGGTCCCACAGCTTTAACGTCAATCAGATTCGAATTGTCGATGCATTCATTGAATTCCCAGCACAATCACGCATTCAGTAAATGCCTTATCTTCTCGTGGCTGCCCAAGATGGCATTAAAGTCCCCTATCCAAATTCTCCTTGTATCTCTCAAAATGGCAGCCGAATGCATGCCATGAAACAAATTAGAATGTTGGTTAATATTCATACTTGCATAAACAAAACCAAGATTTATCGTATAATTGTTCTTGCGAATAATTAAATCAATAAATTGGTCTGATTTTCCACTTATATCATGACTCCAATCGCAGCTAACTGACTTTAAAATCCACATCGACGGCGGTCATTTATCATTTGATTCAACCAAGACAAAACCAATACGTCTCCAAAAAGAGGGTGCAATTTTGTCAAAATTAACCATAGGTTCGGCAATACATAAAAACAATGGTTTGTATTGTATAATCAAATTGTGAAGATAAGATTGGGTATTCCCATTGTGAATACCCCTACAATTCCAAAAAAGAGCAATCATGGGTCATATCTCTTGGGCAACTGTAGCGTGTCTCGCGATGGTGAAATTGATTTTCTATTCTTCCTCCTAGTTGCAATCTGCCACCCTTCAGCCTCCTCACGATCAGCCATATCTGCCCATGACTCTCCTTTATTCCGCATCTTGGTTGCCAAGGACTCCGTCCGTCCATCAACAAGATCCACCACAAGGTTGATGCCATTCGGGTTGATAATATCATCCCGCGAGTAAAGTTGGCTGCTAGTTGCAAGATCCTTGCCATTCAAAGGACCATCCGAACTTCCCTTATCATTCTCCTCTCCCAAATTACCATCTTCCTCTATAGAAAGATCATCCTTCGATGCTTCTGAATTTTCCAGGTTCGCAGCAAGGGGGATAACCGAATGTTGTCTATCAAGATTGCTCCTGATGTTGGCAAAAACTATGGTAGCTGGTACCTCATTGTTTAAGCGCTCTTCCAAACTCCTTTGGCGTGGTTCACTCCTAGTCAAAAGTTGTAGGTTCGGCGAATCCTCCTGCTAGATCTCCGGGGCTGCCTTGGCAACCGGTTTCTTAGATTTTCTAGCCTGTTTAGACAGCCCATCTCCCCCCTTCTTTGTGTTGCATCTACAATCATAAGATGCATGGCCAACCGAGGAGCAAATCTTACAAAAAGCTGGTAGATTTTCAAAAATCAAATCAATCCAAAGTTCATTGCCTTCCCGCTCTACACTCACCATATTTGGAAGTCCCGACGTGAAAAATCCACGTCAACCAGAATTCTAGCAAAGTATCTACAGGTTCTTTCAATTGTAGCTTTGTCAACGCGGAGCTGAATACCAAAGCAACTAGCAATCTCAGCTAATGTTTTTGGATCCCAAAACTCCCAAGGCAGCCCTTAGAGTCTCACCCAAACCTGAGCATTAGTGATGTTAGTGGCATACGGATCAAAGTCAGCCGTCTATGGTTGAAGACGGAACACGCCGGGCTTAAGGTTGATACTTCCCTTACTCCACACTCTATTCTTTACCTCAAGCATCATCAAATGAAAATATCGACGACCAATTGGGATGAGCTTCCAATCCCCTTTAAGCTCCCAAAGTTTCCAAAGTTGGGACTTAATATCTTCCACCTTGCGTGGCTGACTACCCTTAGCAAGTATCAATCGGTTGATAAGTGAAAAATCACATAACCGAACACACTTCTCGTATGTCTCCTGAGTTATTTTCACTGATTTATACCCTCCTTTTTCCGAGATCGTAGCCTGAGAAAATACCTGGGCATTTACTGATTTAATCCCTGTTGTCACCTACGCATAGGATGATTTTGTGGCATCCGCGTTCCAGTCAGTACAAGAAGCCATTGGCGGCTGTTTATTTGGTAAGTAGAGTTCTTGGTTGCAAAGAAAGCTCCTTATTAAAACATTCAGCAATGAAGTCTGTGTTTGAGTGACTGTAAACCATTATTGGAAGAAGTGTCTGGCCGAGAGTAGCAAAGAACGGTAAAGGCTGCTGGAAACCGTTGATTAAGATGATCGGCGGCCAAGGATCAGGCTAGAAAAATGAAACCACGGCTAGGGTTTACAATATCGGAGAGAAAATTCCTCTACTATTTTCTCATTAATTGAACTACAAAATGACAAATTGATATCATACGAGTTTAGTAATGCTTATTTGTCCACACTAGAAAACATAAATGAAATTAAGTGAGATTTGGTTGTTGAACCGGCGATCTTGATTTCATAATATCCAACATTGTGGCAGAATAAGTTAAATATTTCATCGACATCCAAATTTGTATGCCCACCATTTTGCCGACCTTAATAATTTAAAATTGAGTGAATTTGATTTTGCCGACATAGATAAGTTGTGCACAATCACTGGATTTTCTAGTAGAAAAATTCATATCATAATTTTACACCACTAAATTAGAGGTTAGTGCACATATTACTTTTATCCAATTGACAATTTTATATTTACAAATAACGTTCTTTGTTGTTTCTCTCCTTTGGTGTTACACTTTCAGAAAATTTCAAACTCTGTATCATATGTATCATGTGTTTTTTTATAATACATTTTTTTTGTCTTATTTTGCATTTATCTCTCAAACAGTTCATTTTTTTGGTACGTCATTTTAAAAATTTTCGTTCATCTCATTTTTATCTTTGAAATGACATCTATTATATTATACTTTTATAAAATCTTTTCTTCAACTGTTCGATATCTAGTAGGAAAAGGTAGACACCTGGTAAGAATCTTTTATTTTATTGAACTTTTGTTCAATCTACAAAGTTTATGTTTTTATTTGGTTTCTATTATATTTGATAAATATATTATTAATCAACCTGATCTCTACCAGAGACCTTAACATTTTTTCTACTGTTTAATATCTGGTAGGAACCCAATAGAAATTTGGTAAGAATCTTATATTTCATTAAAAGTTTATTCAGGTTTTCATTATATTTCATAAATATACTGGTTATTTACCAGATATTTACAAGATATCTTCAAAAATTTCTTGCCATTTGTTCAATATCTGGTAGGACCCGGACATTTCATTGAAAATTTGTTCAATCCACAAGGTTTATGTTTGTACAAGGTTATTTCATAAACATATTAACATATTAGGATTCTAACAGATACTTTCAAAAACTTGTTTTTCCAACTATTGAATATCTGGTAGGAACCTTGTTGGACCCAGTAGGGTGATTAAATAAGTCAGAGGGGGTGGGGGTGAATAACTCTTTTTCGAGTTAAACCCTTTACTCAAAGGCTTTTGCGAAATTTGCCTCTAAAGTTGCTTTTGATGGATTTAACTTTAGTTGATTGAGTTTTCTAAGAAAATATGATGCAAACTCTGTTTGATTGATTTATCAGTTTATAAACGTGAATGCATTTAAACAAAGATTAGAGTTAGAAAGTTACAAACAGAGAATTTTTATACTGATTCGGCCTCTACCTAATCCAGTCCTTGGAATCGCTGCCCAAGATTTAATCCACTAGTGGTTCTCCTTAAGGGTGGAGAATAAACTGCTATAATGTTGCCTTACTGATTAAAGTACCTTCCAACAATCTACAGCTCAAGAGCTTTACCAATACAAGAGTACCGTCCAATTGTATCTAGGTTATGATCTTAAGTTGATTATTAGAAGTACCTTCCAACTAGTATCTAAGCTCCCCCCCCCCCACACTTACTTATAAGCAAGCAAGTGTTTTTACAAGATTGAATGAATGAAAAGTTAGAGCTTCTAAACTATGTTTCAGTGAAACCTCGATTACAATTAGTATTGAATTGAAAGATTGCTATAAGGCTTGAAGATGAAGTTCGAGAATTGTGAGATAGCATGAAGGCTCTTAGATTAGTATCTTCTACTAAAACTTCACTCCTTTAAATAGGCTTCCAAGGTATCAGTTTATCTTGGACTTTTGTAGATTTATTTCCGTTGTCACCACTATTTTAAAAGGCGGTCAAGGCGGTTCCTAGGCGGGCATTTTTGGAACACCACCCCAATTTTATATAATCGGGCGATCAAGGCAGAAAGTGTCGCTAAAACTCAGAAAAGTGTTGCCAAACACTAAAAAAGTGTTGTCAAAATCTAGAAAAGTGTCGCCAAAGCCTATATAGATGTTGCTAAATGAATTTTTAATTTTATTATATAAAAAATTATATGTTAGTTAAATTTATTATTTTAGTTCATTAATAAATATTAAACATTTTAAAATATTAATCCGCCTAGTCCTCGCCTGGGTCCCGATTAATCTTTGATTAATCCCCGCTTAGGCCCTTGGAGGCTCTAGCCACCCGACTAGCGTCTACCGCCTTTTAAAACACTGGTTGTCACTTAAGATTGGAGCCGTTAAACTTAAAGGAGGTTTGGGATAGGCTTAGTGCGATGATTAGTGCTCTTCAAATCCGTTAAAACCAAGTTGAGATGTTAAGTGTAGCGTCTGATTAAAGTTTGTTATTTTGATTGTCCCACTTGTACTGGTTGTTAGCTATAGAGGAGAAAAAACCGACTTTGTCCCCTTACGATCAACATCATCACGTCCTTTCAAGTGAGACAGCTTTTAGCATTGCAGAATTATATGCAAGGTATGGCAAGTTGACTCACGTGATGCCTGGGGAATAAAGACCAAATAATTTGAAATAAATATCTCACATTTGATTTGTCTTTAATCAAATTCTAGTCAGCTTCCCTTTGATGCAGTTATTCTATTTTCTCATACTTGGAGCTTCTGACGCTAACTAGCTTCCGATCCAATCTTCATCCTTTGATGTAGCTTGATCTTTTGATGCTTATATTAGCTTCGGATTCAGTCTCTTGTCCTCTGATGCGATCTTTAACTTTTGGTCCATTCTTTATCTTCCGATGCTGAGTTCAACACTTACGATGCTTCTGAGATTGATTACTTTCTTAAAACAGTTTTTGAAGTAAGGACTAAAACTCTTTCTAGGATCATCTTTCAACAAAACTAATAAGAATATGGTAGAAATCTTCGTTAGAAGCTCGTTCAATCTACCAAGTTTATGTTTGTAGCAAGTTCTTACTACATTTCATAAATATATTAGCATCCTACAAAATACCTACCCGATTATGTTGAATTTTAAACATAATATAAGATTTATACTAGATTCCTACCAAATATCAGATAGCCGAAAAAAAGTTTTTCAAAAAAGTATATCATTATGAATGTCGTTTCGAAGATAAATATAAAACGAATAAATCTAAAATAACATGTCAAAAAAATGAAAGGTTTGAGAGCTAATGACCAAATAAGATGAGAAAATAAAAAAAAGTGAGCATGATTACATCATCTATTACGGGGGAAAAAAAGAACGTAGGATATGTAATTGAAAACTTTAAAGAACACAGTGTAAACATGGAATAGGAGAGCAGAGATGTAAATAAAATTCCTGAACCCTACATTTTTAACAAATTGCCTTGAATTTTTTTAACAATGAAATGTTGAGTAAGTGTGCAACACTCTCCTTAGAGTGATTGGTGTAGTCCACTATTTCTATTCTAGGGATTATAAGATGCACTTAAACAAGTTAGCATTACAGGGAACAATTTGTTGGAAAATACAATGGCAAAATAAAATTAAAGAATTATATCTTCGATCATGGTTTCCATCTTTGCTAATTTCAAGTTGGCTTAAGTCTTATCCTCTCTGATATTTCCGAAATAAATAAATTCTTTTTCCAAAATTTATTTTCTCAAACTCAGTCAGATGATTTGATCAAAATCATTCTTGACTCACATAGTTGATGGATATAATTCCATCTTTAAATTGTTATTTCACAACAATATATCTCAAATGTATATGTATACTTTTGCCATTAAAGGTCTTATTTCTTGAAATAGATATTGCCGTTTGGCAATCACAATGTATATACATTGAATGTGTTGATTTTAATTCTAAAATAACACATCATAAGGTTATTATTCTAACCACTTAGTCTCATTAATTGGTTTTAATATTATTGATTCATCACCAAAAGTGAAACTATAACCACTAGTGAATTTTTTCTCATATGAATCAAAGATTCAGTCGACATCACTATACTGTTCTAGAATATTGGGAAATTCATTACATAGAATATCATAGTTCATGATATCTCTTAAAATAATTGTTAAGCCCCAATATGACTTTTCAATGATCAACATGTGTATAACTACTCAATTTGCACATAGCATGTGTTATGCCAAGATGTATGACACTCATCAAGTAAAACAAACTACCAATAGTTTGTGTAGACTTGGATTGATCCACTGGATCACACTATTTCTTTTTTATTGTGTAATGAAATCATAAGGGATACACTCATATGACTTGCATCATAAAATTCAAACTTGTTAAAAGTTTCTCAACATAGTGTTCTTATGTCTCTCTTATTTCATCCTTATGATTTTCATACACATTATCACATTGTCATACATGACAAACTTTAAATGGAAGAATATCTTTATTCTATTGACAACATCGATACTCGGAATAAAGATAATCATATAACCTTCATACACATTTAACTTTAGTATATACACATTTATCCACACCAATAGGTGAAAACATCATCTACTATAACTTTATCAAAGTTCTCATTCCATACAATATACTATATACATATAAAAATATAGTTTGTTGAAAACTCATTGGAATTTGTGAATTCAAAACTCTATATTTTCTCTACCTTAAGAAAATATAAATAATTATTCTCTTCTTTTCTCATATAAAAGAAAAACTACATATTCTCACTTATGTAAAAAATAACGAGCTTTGAATGTAAAAAAAAACACTTAAGAAAAATTAAGAACATATAGTAGAAAGTTTTTCATTTCCCAAAAATAGAAATTAAAACTTCATTGAACTCCCCCACACTTTCAAAAATTTGTATTATTATAAGGAAAAACCATCTTCTAACTCATATATTAGTTCCATTTTTAAAAAATATATATATACAAGAACATTTCTCTATCAAATATTAAAAATATATTTTTGATATATCACAAAGAATAAGAATTTTAAAATAAGAACGTAAGAATTTTCTTTTCCTCAAAACCAAAAAGAAAATTTCTCACAAAAAACTCACAAGAGATTTTGTCTCATTTGAATAAAATATTCAGTTAACATCATTGTATCTTTTTAATACAATGGATATCCATAAAATAATACCATAACACATGGTAACTCTCAAGTATTTCATAATACTTAATATGATTTCCTAATAATCATGTTTCCTCTTTATTATAATCATAAGGGATACACATAAACTTCTTATGAAATTTCTCAATAAAATGTTCTAAGACACCATCATTCATCCTTATGATACTGTTTCTCAAAATTACTTTAAGTACATGACATATATACAACATTATATATGCTCCAACACAAACTATCACACACAAATTAAGGTTTTGAACCTTATTACAATACCCCCCACATTTTTAAATATTTCATTTTGAAGATAACTTGTTCCACATATCGTAGAGCTTGTACTACTCTCACGTTAGCACCGAGATTACCACCCATCAATCGGAACAAGAACTGTTGTTCCTATTACCATTGCGCTCATAAATCTATCATTCAAAGAATAAACTTTATTATGACATTAAAGTCAAAGTATCCTTTAAGATTGTTGAAAAATACAATAGCAAAATAAAAATAAAGAATTATATCTTCGATCCCGGTTTCCATCTTTGCTGATTTCAAGTTGGCTTAAGTCTTATCCTCTCTGATGTTTCCAAAATAAATAAATTTTTTTTACAAAATTTGTTTTCTCAAACTCAGTCGGATGATTTGATCAGAATCATTCTTGACTCACATAGTTGATGGATATAATTCCATCTTTAAATTGTTATTTCACAACAATATATCTCAAATGTGTATATGTATACTTTTGCCATTGAAGGTCTTATTTCTTGAAATAGATATTGCCGTTTGGCAATCACAATGTATATACATTGAATGTGTTGATTTTAATTCTAAAATAACACAGAATAAAGTTAATATTCTAACTTTATTTTCTTTATTCTTTTATATAAAATTCTGTCTTTCATTCTTTGGAATGACTAAACATTTTTCCTGTATTGACCCCTTTAGCAATATATACATATACATTTATTTGTGATGATTTGGGTCTTCACTAATTTGTGTTATTTTTCTGGATATATATTGCTTCTCTGTTTCCTGTAACCAACTCGACTTTCTGAGGTGAAGGGGTTGTTTAATCTTGGAAAGAATCACAAGTATCATTTGAGGACAGTGCCTAGCACGACTCAACTTATCTGTGTTCAAGTTTCTTTAACTTATTTTTAATACTTATGTTATATATTTATATACATATTCTATTCATTATGTTTGTTATTTGGTTGAAGGTTGGACCAAAAAATTCCATAAGGTGAATTTCTCAATTTATTTGGCACCTCCACACTAGAGGGAGAAAATCGGAATCGAAGATATTTTATTTATTTTATATTTTGCCATTCTATTTTTAACACAATTTTAAGTTCAATGGGTCAGTAGCTTTTTTTAAAGCCAACTATATGAGGGTATTGATGTGTTAAACCTTTATTTTATTAAGATTTTATGTTTAGTCTATCAAGCAAAGGGTTTTGCTTTTGAACTAATGTTTCTCGAAAAATCCTTAGCTTCCCAACATGTTCTCGACATAGTTGAGTTGCAATATTTGCAGTAGCTAAGGAATAAAGCAATTTTTTCAGTTCATGTACGTATTTACGGTGACACAGAGATGTGAAGAAAACAGAGATCAAAACAAAGCAATATTTTTCCATTCTCTCGAGATTCATAATCAGATCATTCTATGATATTGGACCGGATGAAGTTGTTTTTACAGAAGTAAGCATCGAATAAAATTAGCGAACGAGTAACACTGACAGTATTATAAATCTTTACTGAAAGAACATGAAATGAAGAGATGATTTGTATACACAACATATATTTAGAATAATATAAGGTCTAAGGATTCACAAGGGTTCTTGTAGCTTTCAAAATGCTGCCCTTTAGAAGCATCACCCTGAAATGATCCCAAATCAATATGTATATTATGACAAGCCAGCCGGGAAATTATAATAAATAGTAATGAATGCTTTCTATATTTTAATGTTATTCTTCTATTCTTAGGGACTGGTTTGTACTTTTTCTTTTTATATCTATATGGTTTATAATGAAAAGCTACTTGTTTGTATAAATAATTGAAAGATTAACAAGGATTGCATATGAGGACCTCCGCGGGCACATAATATCAATGTTAATACCTCAAACGTTTTCTTCCGAGTAAAAGAAGACAGATTTTTAAGTTTGCAGCAAGAACTCATTGTAGAAGTAATAATTAATAATATGAGAATGTACGTATTCAAAAGGTATTTTGTAACTGTTTAAACAAGAAGCTGAGAAACAGTACAACTACGGAGTACACCCGCTCTCCATTACAATCTATAGATTTGATACTTCACAAATGTCTGTTCAAAATTATTTATTACATGATAATTGTGGATAAAAATTTTCAGATTTGAATAGAACCTGCAAAAGAGTAGTGAAGCCTAATTCAACGAATGTCCTATATGGGATACATCTAGCTGTAATAGATAAACATTACAACACTGTTCGAGGCATGGATGATGATCATTAGTTTATGCGTTTGCTGAGAATTGCTTTATTACAAACACAAGAGGATAGAACTAAAAAAACTAGTATAGCACAGAAATAGTTTTTAAACAAGATGAAACAAAACATTAGTGTTATGAAATATAAATAACATTGCCAAGAACCCGAAACACATGTTGATCAATAATGCAGCAAGAGAATGAAAACGAGGCCAAGTATTGACCAATGAATGCTGCTGATTTCTTATTTATGTTCAAAATGGAATATGCTACAAGAAAGATGGATTTCGAAGAGAAGAATGACCAAGTGTTTCAGTCAACACAGGTAGCGGCCGTTGCTCTGAATTTGTTCCTTGTTAATAAAAATATTGGGAATGTGAGAAATGTAAGGCCAATCCTTCGCTGAGTTGTTGCATCTTTCTTCTATCCGCAGACTACGACTGATTCTCAAATATTGTAAGGAAATGAGTTTGGGCATCCACTCCGGTACACATTCCAAACAAGGGCAATCATCTATACATAAATGTTGAAGAGAAGTAACATACTGAAGCCCCTTCGGTAGATGAACCAAGTTTACCATGTCAATAAATTGAACAGAAAGGCTTCGCCACTGCATCCAATCATACTCCTCGTGACCATACATACTTTCGCATAATGAGCAAAACCTAAGTGAAAGAGGTCGTAAAGAAGGAAGATATTCTAGCAACTCATCATGTGGAGAATCTTCGATAAGTAAGATTTCAAGATATTGTAAGTGAGAGAGAGTAGAGAAAGGCGAAGAGGTGGACTGAATTTTCATTATTTCCAACAGGGATCTCATTCCATGTCCGTCCAAATGAAGTTTTTTCAGCTCTGGGAAAAGAGGCAAGGAAGTCAGGTTAGGAGAACCTCTTATCTTCAACCAAGTAAGATTAAGAAAGCAGGGAAGCTCTTTCGTTGAAAACGATGATAGCCTCTCAAATCCCTTCAGTTTGGGGCAGTCCAGGGCAAAAAGATCCGTTAGGGAAGGAAAGAACGTGGAGAATCCATTTTCAATGTATATACGTTCCAGCTTTGTTAAACCCCAAAGCCATAGCGTTTTAAGGTGAGGGATGTGATCAAATGGTGGGAGCCATTGTATGCTTGTGCAATCCCAGAAGCTAACGTACACCAGCTGAGTAATGGATGCCAGCCAGGTTGGAGGCTTCACTCCTCTGTAATGCAACACCTCCAATCGTTTCAAATTCAGGTTAGGGCATAATTCTTCCATTCCCATTTCCTCATTCGCAACTACTTCGTTTTGACTACCATCATGATCGCCCCAATCTAATGTCAATGTGTCAAGTCTTTGCTTCAAACTCAATTGAGCTTCCCTAAATTCAGATGCTGCATTTTTCGCATATCTCAAATTTTTTATTCTTAGTTCACCCCTCAAGTTGTTTAGTGAATGTAATTCATCAAGCCCACCACTATACTTTGAGATACCAACTTCCTTGGCTATCATGAATAAAGATAATTTCTCAAGCCTCGTCAGTTTTCCAATTCCCTGCGGCATATGACTCAAACTATCACAATGTTGATTGTCGAGATCTGTAAGATTGACCAACTTTGTGATGTTGTGTGGCAATTGCACGAGCTTTCCACACCTTTTGATTGTTAACACTTGTAAGTTGTGTAAATTGGTTATAGAACCTGGAAGTTTCTGGATATCAAGATTGTTTGAAATATCAAGATACCTTAGATGCTTCAGTTTGTAAATTGAGTTCGGTAGTGTACTAGTTCTCTTATAGGATAAACCAAGCACCCTCAAACATCTCAAATTACAAAACACTGCATCAACTTCTTCTTCTTTGGTATCCAATGACAATACCGTACGGATCTTTTTTGCCTTCAACAAATATCGCAAGTCGTTATTATAGTGGCCCCAATATGACACGTGCAGAGTGTTGTTCTCGATACTTGTCATTCCATGATGTGATATAGAGAAATTGCTCCCAGAAACTGAAACAGCAAGATCATGCATTAAATCGTGCATTTTGCAATACGTAATACTGCCAATATCATCTTTTTCCACATCTTGGAAGAAAGACATTCGGTAAAGATCCATGAAATACTCAAAGCCAGCATCTTGAAGAGAATCATTCAGATTTGTTGACTTGATATACCCTTGGGCCTTCCATAGTTGTATCAAATTGTCAACAGAAATTTTGAAATCTTTTGGATATAAGCTACAATAAGAAAAACAATGCTTATAGTGGAATGGGAGATGATTGTAACTCAACCTAAGAATCGGTAGAATATCATGCTTGAACACATCTATTTTTGAGAGTTTGTTTTCTTTAAACAATAGCCACTCAAAATTCGGATCTTTTAAATACAACACTCCTCCAATTGTCTTTATGGCTAATGGAACTCCACAACACTTTGCTACAATTTCCTTCCCCATAGCTTCAAAGCTCGGATTTAGCAGTTGCCCCTGCTTGAACGCTACCTTCTTGAACAATGACCAAGACTCATTTTTTGACAAGCTTCGAAATTCATGAATAGAAATTGGGCGACTCGTCTTTGCAACCGTTCTAAGTCGAGTAGTTATTACAAGTTTGCTTCCTCTAGCACCACTACTCAGCAAGTCTCTAAAGCTAGACCATATATTCACATCTCATTCCACACATCATCCAACACAAGCAAGTACTTTCTCCCATTAATCTTTTTATGAAGTAGATCTTTTAAGGGATCCATTTCAGTAGGTTTAGGTGCTTTCTTGGTCACAGATTCTAAAATTTTCTTAACCACTAATTGTACATCAAAATCATCGGAAACACACCCACATCTTCAACTTGAAATGGTTTTTGACCCTATCGTCATTATAAACCATTTGAGCAAGAGTAGTCTTACCCAACCCTCCAATTCCAACAATGGAAACAACCGACACATTCTCCTCACAATAGGAAGAGAGTAAAAGCTGTACAATTTCCTCCTTATCATGTTCTCTACCAATAACAACTTGAGGGGGAGATGAGTGAGTTTGGTACCTGCCATTAGGCACAAAAGACCTCCCCACAACTGAACGATCCTCTAAATGAAACTTGTTCTTTTCAGCAGAAATTTCATCAAGTCTCTTCCTAAGAGACTTAACCTTATGACCCATTTTGAGTGCAAAAATAAACTGGTTTGAACTAGAGAAGAAAGGCCGAACCTTTTTTGAGACTTTAGAGGCACCAGCCATAACCTGTTGACGCAAAGCCTCGGTAGAAAACTCATCGAGCAAGTCATCAGCGTCATACAAGGCTTCACTGAGCATTCCGAGCCAGTGTCTGAGTTGAGGATTGTGAAGAGACTGCTCCTCAGCGTGAAGAAGCACAACTTGAATAGTGGAGACAGTTCGCCTGAGTTTTTGAAGCTCATCAGAGACACCCCACCACAGCCCTATCTCATTCACGGTGGCAGAACCCAAGCTCAAAATGAGATTAGCAGCAACGTTGTAAAGCACTTCTGCCATTATTAGGAGCAAATCAAACAACGCAGATCTAAAGCAAAAGGAAGATAGAAAGACTAAAAACAGAGATATGTGAAATATTATTTTGGACCCCAATTAAACAAGCGTTGATGTTTGGTCAAATGTGAAGGATACTTTCGAAAGTTGAAGTTGAAAAAAAATAAAGGTGGTTTGACTCTTACCTATAATCAAGTCTGCAATATTACTTTTTGTATTCAATTCAACCACTCAATTGAAAAAAATAATGTTGGTATGACTACTCTTGCCTATCTCAAAATATCTAACTAAAAAATTTGATTTCCTTATGTTTGTTGTAAGCTTAATTAATCCAGTATTAGTCCAAAATTAGACTTCCTTATCCAGATTATAACGTTAATTAACTATAAAGATTTATCGGAGTAATTGCATTTTCATTGATTTATATATATGTGCACATGTGTCAACAAAAACTATAGAATAAAAAAAAATCTCTAATAACCGAAGAAGAGTAGTATACTTTATTTAAGGTAATGCTTAGAGCTATGCAAAAACAGAGCAATATATTCTGATGTAACTGCAGAAAGCATTACAAAAAGAGACTAGAGGCCTGTTTGTTTGTAATACTAGAAATATAGAAAGATATCAATTCATCTGTGAATAGATTGGAATAACAGCTCAAAAAGTTCTGTGTAAAGTTGGGTTCAAACCCCAACTGGAATCACTTTGTAATTAGAATGATATTCTATCACTTTGTGAGTAAAAGAGGCAAATGGCAAGTAGAGGAATAATTTTTATTAATGCATGTTTAATGTTAGTTATAATTGAATAACAAACAGTCTCTTTGCTATTTTGCTTGGGGCTTGTGAGAGAATTTTTAGACTTTAATTGGTATGAAAACCTAAAATCAACTTTCTAGAAATAGATTGATAAATCAGTAAATTATAAACAACGGAAATGTACTTTAATTCGGAATAAATCAAAACGAAGAAAACAAACCATTCTTTTACCTCTACTTCCTATAATCGCCTCTTGATGATAAGAGATTCTTAAACCAATCCCTTTCATATATATAACATCTAATTGACAAACAATTTATTGTCAATAAAGCCAATATGGGTTTTTTTTTTTTTTTTTGAGTGAAGCACCCTCGCTCCATTTTTACTATCCCTGATCTTAATAAAGAATATAATGGTTACAATAAGTTAGTAATTTCAAACAATTAACCACTTTAATGTTTATCCAATAAATTCGATCCACTTACTTTTATCTTGATTTATTTGTAGAGGGAAGAAATTTAAACCCAAATCGATTTAATATTCAAAAGACTTTGCAATCATCACACGAAGCCATATATTATACTAAATCAGGTTTCATAATACACATGTGCTACATAAATTATATAAACTAATCTTACAAACTTCCACTTGGCTCATGTGGAAACATTTATGTATAAATGAATAATCTTTAATTTGCAAAACAAACACTCAAGCATTCAAAGTTTGAGATTGATTATTTCGACTCTTTCAGTCTTGCGGAAAAGATAGCAATAATGAGAGTTTTTCTGGCAGTTGGAGCTTCGAGACAGTGGAAAGTACATCAAGTAGATGTAAACAATGCCTACTTACACGGGCACATTGAAGAAGACATATACCTACAAACTCTAGAGGGTTTTGAAAAAGCAGGAGATGGACAAGTTTACAAATTAGTAAAGTCTCTTTATGGATTGAAGCGGGCAGGGAGGTAATGACATAAGGAGATCGGTGATAAATTACTTGATATTGGTTTTCAAAGGGTCAAAAGTGATCACTATCTTTTCACGAGACAACATAAGGGAAATTTCCTAGCTTTAATCATATATGTAGATGACATACTACTTATGAGTTCAGATGAAGATCAGGTTGTAGAAGTGAAGGATTTTCCTGCATTCCTTGTTCACAATTAAAGATCTTGGAATTGCAAAGTATTTTTTTGGGTGTTGAGCTTAACCAAACTAGGAAGGAAATGTTCCTTTCACAAACAAGGTACACAACCGATATGGTGGATGATGTTGGTTTGTCAAATTGATAGGTCATTAACAGTCCAATTGACATCAGCAAAAATTTAGCTGAAGTAGAAAACTTGATGCAGAATCCTGAGAAATTCAGGAGATTAGTTGGGAGATTATTATATCTAAATTTTACAAGACCAAATATAACATATTGCACTCAACAATTAAACCAACATATGTAATCACCATGTGATCATCACATGCAGGCAATATTATTTGGAGTATCTCAAAGGGATTGCAACACATGGACTCCTCTATCCAACAAACACAGATTTGGTCTTGTCTGGTTATTGTGATTCGGATTGGGGAGGGTGCAAAATGACAAGGAAATCAATGATATGATATTGTTTGTTTTTGGGGGAATCACTAGTTTCCTGGAAAACTAAAAAGCAAATCATAATTAGTCGAAGCTCAATAGGATAGAGTACAGGAGCATGACAAATACTTGCTATGAAATCAATTAGTTGACTTATGTTTTATAAGATTTACAAGTCAAGGTTACAAGGCCAATACAGCTGCAAAGTGACAGTTAGCTAGCTATATCTATAGCCAAAAATCCAGTTTTACATGAGAAAATGAAGCATGTTGAATTGGATTTACATAGCAGAAGGTTTTGTTACATACCTCATGTTTCTACTCATTTGCAACTAGCAAACGTATTCACTAAACCCAGATGCTCACAACAGAAACACACTGGTGCAGAGTGAAGAATGGAGTAGACCGTATAGAATCAAAGCTCATTGCTTAGCTGTTATTTGTAATAAACTTGTAATTGCTTGTGCCAGCTTGGCATATTAGATTTCTTTCCTAGCATTGCTTAACAATTAAGCAACACAGCAGTATATAAGTAGCATCACTAGTTGCAATTTTGTATTACGATTGAATCAGAGGGCTGAAACTGTTCTTCGATCTCTTATCAATGTAAAACTGTTAGTTGACTAATTCAAAATAAGAATAAAATCAGAGTTGTTGCTAGAAAATAATTAGAGATTTTGAATTAGTTTTATTTTAGATAATTACATATTTGATTTACCATGATTTGTGGTATTTTGTTAGTTTTTTTAACCTATATAAGTAGGTTTGTTTAATTGAAATAAATCAACTCATGAATCAATAAGTTTGAGTTCATAATCTCTTCTTTATATTTTGAGTAATATTGCTTCCTAATTCCAACAATTGGTATCCGAGCCTATTTTTTCTTGAGGGGCCTGTGAGTGATTTGAAGAAATAAAAATGTCAAGTAGTAATTCATTTTCTTCTCCTCCAATCTTTAATGGTGAAAATTATCAAGTTTTGGCCATTAAGATGAAAACTCATTTGAGAGGGTTGGGATTATGGCAATGTGTTGAAGCTGAGAGGGAAATACCACCTCTTGGTAACAACTCAACGCTAAATCAAATTAGAGGTTACAAAGATGAACAAGCTAAGGCACCGAGAGCCTTATCCCAAGTTCATACTGGCGTTACTGATTTGATCTTTTAAAAAATATGGGTTGTGAAACTGCCGAGGGAGCTTGGGATACGTTGAAAGAACTCTATTATGGAAATGAAATAACAACAAGGATACAATTACTCAATCTAAAGAGAGACCTTGAGATGATAAGGATGGAAAAAAAGGAGACTCTACAAGAGTTTTCATACATGATTATGATGGTGATCAACAAAATCATCAGGTTGATGGGAGAAGACCAACCTGATAGCAGGATCGTGGGAAAGGTGCTTGTGAGTTTGCCCAAAAGATTTGAATCAAAGATTTCATCTCTTGAAGATTCTAGAGATCTGACTCAAATTTCATTATCTGAATTGATCAATGTTTTTCATGCGCTTGAGCAAAGACATAAGTTGAGAAAGGAGGAAACTCAACAAGTGGTTGAAGGGGCTTTAGCATCAAAAGTCTCATCTTCAATAAATGTTCGATCCAAATGTGGTATTTGCAATAAGTTTATCCATAAGGAAGAAAATTGTTGATACAATGCAAAGACCAAATGTTATAGGTGTAAGAAGTTTGGGCATATCCAAAGAAATTGTTAAGTGAAGTTTGAAGAAAATGTTAATTTGACACAAGCAGTTGATGAAGAAGAATTGTTTTAAGGATGGAACATCATCAAAGATTTTGAATCAAGAGGGAATGTTAATTGAATGATTCAAAATAAGAATAAAATCAAATTGTTGCTAGCAAATAATTAGAGATTGTGAATTAGTTTTATTTTAGATAATTACAATTTGATTTACCATGATTTGTGGTATTTTGTTAGCCTTTTAGCCTATATAAGTAGGTTTGTTTAATTGGAATAAATCAACTCATGAATCAATAAGTTTGAGTTCTGTTGGGGAATTAATGAAAATAACTTGGATTATCTTTGAAGTCGCAATAACCCTTTCAAATTGAAACTAATTTGGTGGTTCTCCCAAATTTTTCAATCAGATAAAATCATAGTAAAACTAAAGAACTTAGAATGAATTTTTATTGTGAAGAAAAGTGAACCAGATTGCATAATACGTTGCCAAAACAACTTACAGAAATCGTTATCAATGCCATGTTTTAATAAGCATGAAACTAGTAGTTGTAACAGTTCAAAGAAAAAGCATTACGAAAAGTTTTGTCCATTCAAGCAGTCGCAACGGTTCTAAACGGAAGTGTTGCAGAAATTCACTCCCGAACCCTCGTAAGCTTAGTATCGCAATAGAACTTGAACAAGTGTACACTCCACACTCTCCTGACTTATTCGATGAAATATTACGATCGCATTAGTCATCTAGTTGATCCAATAACACTAAAATACCAATAATCTTCCCCCATTTTAGTGTAATCCATGATTAACTAAACAAAATCATAACAAAAAATAGACTTATGCATAAATGAAATATCGTGACAATTGAATTTCATCTTAGTATATTACACATTCCAAATATTCGAATAACTAAAGGTGTCACTATGGATTGAACCTTTGTTATCTATCTTGAATACATGAAGATAATATACACATAAGTCAACATTCTAATATGTTCTTACTTGACACTATCTTTTACTAGCCTTGTGCCGTTATCCTTCATAAGCATATCAAAGCCAAGTCCAAGCTTCTTGAAGCAGCTAAACTTCATGCTCATATAGGTAGCCTTTTTACTCTTGCACCTGCATATATATGCAATTTTTTAAAAAGACTATTAACAAGTTTAACTTCAACCTCCTTTACTTGCAGGTCTGAACACATACCTTGGGATATTTTAATTAATGTGTTCCAATCTCTAGATGTTAAGCTTTCCTCATTGAATTCAACACCTAACATCATATTAGGTGGGGAATTGGTATCTCAACATGAGAGATTTTAGATGGAATTTAACCACATCCCCAAAGCTGACTTGTGCAAAGATCTCTTCTGACCCTTAGGTTAAATGATCGGCTAAATTACGCTTAGTTTTTACGAATTTAAATTCCATTGTCGAATCACTAATACTAGTATATTTCTTAGACACCCAAGATATAGCACCTCCCCTAAGAAGAAATACTCATCCACTTGTGGAAGAACTATCCTCATTATAAGAAATATAACTTGTCTCATAATAACCTTCAAAAAATCGAAGGAATCCATTGGAGTGCTAACTTGATAACAATCCTTGAAGTTAACATTATTCAAAATCTTCTTAATATAATGAGATTGAGAAATTGAAATAACATTGTTCTTCTGCATAATTGTTATACCAAGAATCATTTCAGCTTCATCAAATCCGTCATCTCAAAACCAGACGACAAATCAAAAAATTTCCTGTGTTTTATCAGCATGCCTTTGGTCAGCATAAAAAACAACATGTCATCCGCACATAAGTAAACCATAACTCCTTTACCAGAAGTATCAAATTTTCTATATACCATTTGTCCGCTTGGTTGATAACAAAATCACTAGACAAAATCACATCATCGAACTTTTGATGTCAGGTTTTTTATGTTTGTTTTAGTCCACATAGCAATTTTCTTAGCTTGCATACCTTAATTTCATAACCTGACATAACAAACCCTTCCAGTTATTTCATATAATTCTCTTCATTCAATTCACCATTCAGAAATGTAGAGTTTACATCCATTTAATGAATTACAAGGTGTTTCAAATTAATCCACGAATGAAAATTTTATAAAAATGATTTTTAACATATATAACACATATATAATTAAGATAATCATCACATAAATAATTAAAAGACTTAAATATATTATTAAAATATATTCAATGACATTATACCTCGCATGTATAATAAAATTCATTCATCATATAATAATTAATTTGGATATTAATGGTATGTTCTTGTTTAATAGATTTATGTAATTAATACAAATATATAAAGAAAATAATTATCAAAATTAATCAACATATGAAAATTTTTTAATTATTTTCCAGTAAGTTCCAAATTATTTTTTAACCAACAGAAAATATTTTAAACATTCAGAAATTAATTTTTCATAATTTTTAAGCATTTATTAACATAAAATAAATGAAAAACAATATATTCTGAACTTCAAAATATTCTAGAAAATCACCATTAAATTAAAAAAAATAAAAATGTGGGGTAGAAAAAATTTCAGAGTAAAACGACATTGTTTAACATAGTATATCGCGAAAACAAATCTGAACCGTCTGATAAGTGACACGTGTCACAACCAGGAGCAGCCACGTAAGTGAGCTCACGTAGAATGCGTCACACAGAAATTTACGCCAACCGGTACGCCGGTCCGGTCACCGGCGCGTGAACCACACTCTCAGGGCGAGTGGGTAGCCGCCAGCGGCGCATGTACTACGAGCGCCGCCTTTCGACGACCAGACTTTGGCAGTTCAACTCGTTTTCACGTTTCGAGTTCGTTGGTGTGGTCCGTTTTACGAAAAAATGAACGGAAATTTTACGTTTACACAAAACAACGAGGAAATCGAAACTTTTTCAGAAGAAAAAACGTAAAATCCAGCAAAAAACGAATCCAGTCACTAATTCATGCCATATAAATACTGGAATAACATATTTTCCAGAAAATCACGCCCAAAACACGTGAATTTCATTAAAATGCTCCAAAACACGATTTCTTCTCCATTTTCACATGTTATTCTCTTAATTCACGAAGAACATGAAAATCAAATCCTAGAAACAAGTTTCCAGAAATTTCAGAATAATGTAGATATAGAATATCACGTACAAAACACAAAAAATCATTGCAAAAATAGCCACTCTGGGTTTCGAGGACGAAAATCGAAAGAGAATGGATCGAATTCGTACCTTTTTGGTGTCCAAGATCGAAAGTATTTCGAATGTCAATTGATTTCCACGACTTCTTCAACAGATTCTTCGATCGTCATCATATTCAGAAAAAATTAGTTTCAATCTTTGTTGGGGAATTACTGAAATTAACTTGGATAATCTCTGAAGTCGCGATAACACATTCAAATTGAAACTAATTTGGTGGTTCTCCCGAATTTTTCAATCGGCTAGTCAAAGTTAAACTAAAGAACTTAGAATGAAATTTTATTGTGAAGAAAAGTGAACCAAATTGCATAATACGTTGCCAAAATAACTTACAGAAATCGTTGCCAATGCTAGGTTTTTATAAGCATGAAACGAACCATAAAGCATTATGAAAAGTCATATCCATTCGAGCAGTCACAACGGTTCTAAACAGAAGCATTGCAGAAATTCACTCCCGAACCCTCGTAAGCTTAGTATCGTAATAAAACTCGAATAAGTGTGCACTCCGAACTCTTCTGACTTGTTCGATAAAACATTGTGATACCATTAGAAAACTAGTTGATCCAATTACACTAAAATACCAACAAGTTCATAATCTCTTCTTTTTATTTTGAGTAATATTGCTTCCAAATTCGAACAAAAACCATCCGATTTGTTCAGATACATCTCATTTGAAACGTGTTTTCCATTGGATTGAATTTCGTAGAATTGTACTGATTAATACATCCAGTAACTACAAGCTATATGCAAAATTTATAGAAACATTTACAACTCACATGCACTTTGTATAACTTTTAGTAACAGAAATAACAGAAAATAGGCATTATAAAGATAACAAGAAGCAGGATAATGACAACTGCTTCGCCGCAGCCAGCCCCATTGACACGTGCCTTCATCAAGTTAGATTCTTGCAGTCATGTTTAGCTTGAGACCAGTGTAATCTACAGTTTGATCAGGTTGAAAAATAATCGAACATAATTTGCATGTTCATCAACAGAAAGAGCCACCTGGACCAATCAGTAGCTGATATTGGTTAATTAGCAGTTATAACCGAATTGTACAGATGTAACTACCACTTGAAGTTTCCATTTATAAATCATTCAAAAACCAAATAAAAACACCAGAGGTTGAGCAAAGCCACCTTGAGTTGGTTTGCCATCAGTGTAAACGTCATTAAAAAGACCAAATTTTCTCATTGCAATATAGCTCAATGTCTGAACTACAAGGCCTAAAATTTCTGCAGCATCCAAACAAAAGTCCAACACCAAGTACGTCACCTACTTTGAATTTGCTCACTTCTGATCCTACCTCCATAGCCTCACCCACAACTTCATGCCTACAAATCACCAAATCAATCAATCAATTAGTATAAAGGGCAAGTTTGGGATTGCTTTCTATTTGTTATCTCGAAAAATATGTGATAGCATTTTTCACAAAGGCAATCAGAAAGCAAAAAGCAAGCCAAGTGGCTTAGTTACTGATGAAGATCAGTGGTGGGGCCGGTGCCCGACCTGACCCATTGCCACCGCCCCCCCAATGGAGATTGTTATTAATTACCCGGGATATCGTGAATGGCCAGTATCATTTTTTGCTTGATGAATATCAGTATGACAAAGTAATCTTAGTCATAACATCATGTTGGCCTGCATTCACCACAAAAAATATAAAAGCAAATTATTAGGAGATAAGCAAAATTTCAATTCAACCAGAATTTCAAAATAGTTGTCTAGTAATCCTTCAAAGTGGTTATGAAAACCAGGGTTAAAATTCTGGAATAAAAAGTCAAGCATGCAAACTTTATAAAAAGTTACATTTAAGTCTCTATAGATGTAAAACTGTAAAGTAAAGGTTTAAAAGACATTTTGTGGCCGAAAAGCAACATACCACAAAAGATTGTGATTGTCGATATCGGCACGCATCTACCTTCTATACTTGATATTCTACCATGGTCAAGGACTGCATAGTCCTAACCAATAAATGATTGAGTAGTCAACGATTGTTGACTCATGCGAATTTTATATATTTCGTGTTTCGTAAAAGCAATTAATACCAGATGGAATAAGTATATGGAGAAAGGATGCCAGATGGGTTCTACTAAGTTCTCTTCACCAAGCCACTTGAAACGAGTTGGGCTGACTCATTTTTCAAACCGAAACACATGTGAAGAACTAAGGAACATATGATTCTGGTAGCTGACGTTGCAAGTATGGATAACAGATATGCAGCAGCTTCATATGAATTTCGTCCTATAAAAAAAACAGAAGAAATTGGATAAACAACGGATGGTTTTTCTGATTAGAAAGTTATTGGAATTGATACTAAAGGATGGTGAACTTACTCTAGTATTGGAAATCGAGATTCCGAAACTGCAAGAGATAAACTATCAGCCACTTCAAGAAAGTTATGCCAGTCTGTCATGCTGTGATCTGTAGCTTGTAACATGAGAGAATCGAAGACAGGATTTCGAGTTTGCAGCAAGAATATCCAATCATATACAGAACCAATGGAATGAGTGTAGTTAAAGGTAATTTGTAGTTGTAGAAAGAAGAAAATGAGGAGCAGTACAGAGTACAACTGCTGTCCTATGACCTATCCTATCACAATACTGCCTGAAAACTACACCAGAAAGCGGAATTGATAGTCAACTGGCTGATACGTTACACACACCAGATCGAAATTATTTAGAAACTGAACAGAACTTGAAAAGAGTAGTGAAGAAGTAGAAAATTAACATTATACAGGAATAATTTTTCAAAAACAAGAAACAAAACATTAGAATTTAGTAAATAGAATAACATTTGCATGGAGCTGAAACACATGTTGACCAACTATGCAGAAAGATAAAGAAAACAAGTCCAAGTAATATGCTCGGTTCTCGTTGGCCAATAATGCAGCAAGATATTCAAAAGTCACAAGTACATATTTCAATAAAAAATATGATCAGATAGGAGTATATGTAATATATAAAAGTTGGATTTTGAAGAGCATAAGAACATACTCTGACAAAATGTGAGGAAGGGTCGCAGTCAGAGCTCGTAATGGCCATTCCTCTGAAACGATTTCCAGAAACACTGAAGATGTTGAAGAGAAGGAAAGCATTGTAATTTGTAGCAACTCGTCGTCTAGAGAATCTTCCATGTTTGCTCTGCCATGGTGTCTCAGCCCAGGATTTGTATACTACGAATGTGAGAAATGAAAGGCCAATCCTCAGCCGAGTTGTTCTAGCATCTTTCCTCTAGCACTCCACACTCATTGATAGTCAAATGTTGTAATGCAATGAGTTTGGGCATCCACACTGAAGCCCACTTGGTAGAGCCTCCAAGTTTTTCATTTCATGAAATCGAACAGAACGGAGGACTTTAAGGCTTTGCCACTCATTCTCATCACTACACACGCTTCTGAATGAGCATTTATTAAAATTTAGATTTTGAAGAGAATTAAGGCTTTGTAGCAATTCATCCTCTAGAGGATCGTCCATTTTCGAGATATCAAGTTCTTGTAATTTAGAGAGAGTAGAGAAAGGTGAACAGGTGGATTCTGATGCTGAGTTCGTCTGCATCTTCAGTGTTACCGCCACGGTTTTCATTCCATCTCCGTCTGATTCCAGATTTTAAAGCTCGGGAAAAAGAGGCAAGTATGGCAGGTTAGGGCAACCACTTATCTTCAACTGAGGAAGACAAGGAAAGCAGGGAAGCTCGTTAATTGACAGTCTCTCAAATCCCTTCAGATTAGGGCAGTCAACGAGGGTAAGATCGGTAAGGGAAGGAAAGAAACACGAAGACCCTCCTCCATCTACGTTTTCAACATCGATACGCTCCAGCTTTCAAAATTTTGAAATGTGTAACCTAACAAGGTGAGGGAGGTGATCAAATGGTGGAAGCCACTTTATGCTTCTGCAATCTGATAAACTAACAGACGCCAATTTTGATGTTGAATTTGCCAGTATTTTAAGCTCGGGAAAATGAGGCAAGTATGTCAGATCGGGGCAACCACTTATGCGCAACTGAGAAAGGCATTTCGGAAAGCAGGGAAGCTCTTCGGTTGATAATGACGATAGTCCCTCAAATCCCTTCAGATTGGGGCAGTCAAAGAGAGTAAGATTTGTTAGTGAAGGAAAGAAATAGCAAGATCCTTCTCCTACATTTTCAACATCAATGCGCTCCAGTTTTGTCAAATCGGAAAACCATAATGTTTTGAGATGAGGGAGCTGATCCAATGGTGGGATCCACTGCATTCTATCAAAATCTTTAAAAACAGTACACACCAAATTAGTGATGGATGGTAGCCAGCTTGGAGGCACCACTCCTCTGTAATTCAACACCTTCAGTATTTTCAAGTGTGACTTCGGGCATAATGCTTCCATTCCCATTTCCTCATTAGCTTCTACTTCACTTCCATTCCTATACCGGAACCTCTCCCAATCTACCCTTAGTTTCTGAAGTTTTTGCTTCAAACTCAAACTAGCTTCCTTAAATTCAGATGCGTAGCACAAATTCTTTATTTTCAACTCACCACTCAAGTTGTTTAATGAATGTAATTCATCAAGCCCACCGATATTCTTCGAGATTGAATGATCCTTGGCTATTACAAATTCTGATAATTTATCAAGCCTTGTCAGCTTTCCAATACCTCGCGGCATATGACTCAAACTAGTACAATCAGAATTGTAAAGATGCGTAAGATTCACCAACTTTGTGATACCACTCGGCAATTGCCTGAGCGTTTACACTCTTCTAATTTTAGAACTTGCGTGTTCTGTAAATAGGTCACGGAATTTGGAAGTTTCTGGATACGATTCTCTGAAAGATCAAGATACCTTAAATGCTTCAATTTGTAAATGGTGTTTGGCAATGTAGTAATTCCCATACAAGATACATCAAGCACCCTCAAACGTATCAAGTTGCAAAACACCGCATCAATTTCTTTTTTTCTGTAATAATATCCCCGATTGGATGTCAGTAACTTATGGATCTTTTCAGCCTTTAACAAAGAAGACAGAAAATGCGACAGAGGGAGTGAACGACCCTCAAGTGACACATGTTGAGTATTGTTTTTTATACTTGTTATTCCAGAATGTGATGCAGAAGAATTGTCCCCAGCAACCGAAACGGCCAAATCATGCATTTTGCAGTACATAATATTGCCAATATTATCCTTTTCCACGTTTTGATAGAAAGACAGTCGAAAAAGATCCATGAAATACTCGAAGCCTACATCTCGGAGACATTCATGTTGATCTGTTGACTTGACATACCCATTGGCCTTCCATAGTTGTATCATTTCGTGTACATGAATCTTAGAGTCTTTTTTACACAAGCTACAAAAAGCAAAGCAATGCTTATGATGGGATGGGAGATGGTTGTAACTCAACCTAAGAATAGGCAAAATATTGTGCTTGAACACATCTATATTCGATAGTTCATTATCTTTGAACAGTATCCACTCGGAATCCAAATCTTTGTAATACAACACTCCTCCTATTGCCTTTATTGCTAAAGGAACTCCACAACACTTTGTTACAATTTGCTTCCCCATAGCTTCAAGCCTCGGATTCGGCAACTGCCCTTGCTTGAACGCCACTTGCTCGAACAATGACCATGACTCATTTTCGAACAGTCCTCTTAGTTCATGCATCAAAATAGGCCGACTCATCTCTGCAACTGTTCTTAGTCGAGTGGTAATCACAATTTTACTTCCTCTAGCACCACCAGTCAACACATCCTTAAAGCTAGACCATTTAAACACATCCTCATTCCACACGTCATCCAGTACAAGCAAGTACTTTTTCCCATTAATCTTTTCATGAAGGATATCTTTCAAGGGATCCATCTCATCAGTTTCAGATGCTTTTCTGGTTACAGATTCTAAAACTTTTTTCACCAGCAATTTCACATCAAAGTCATCAGACGCACACAACCACATCTTCAACTGGAAATGGCTTTTGACATCGGCATCATCATAAACCATTTGAACAAGAGTAGTCTTACCCAAACCTCCAAATCCAATAATAGAAACAACGGATACATTCTCATTACAATCAGAAGAGAGTAAAGTCCGAACAATTTCCTCCTTTTCCTGCTCTCTGCCGATAACAACTTGAGGTGGAGAGGAGTGAGTTTGGTACCTCGCCTTACGCATAACAGAACGATCTTCTAAATGGAACTTATTCTTTTTGGCAGCAATTTCATCAAGTCTCTCCCTAAGAGCCTTAACCTTATGACCCATTCTGAGACCAAAAGCGAACTGGTTAGAACTCGAGAAGAACAGACACGCCTTTTTTGAGACGTGAGAGCCACCCATGACCTGTTGACGCAAGGCCTCAGTTGAAAACTCATCGAGCAAGTCATTGGCATCATACAAGGCTTCAGTGAGCAATCCGAGCCAGTGTTTGAGTTGAGGATTGTGAATGGAATGCTCCTCAGCATGAGCAAGCACAGCTTCTATTGTAGCCACAGTTTGCTTGAGTTTGCAAAGCTCATCCCTGAGACCCCAACACACCCCAATCTCCTTCAAGGCAAAAGAACCCAACTTTGAAATGAGTTCAATAGCAACATCAGAAACAATTGATTCAGCCATTAGTGAGAATGAGGGAAACAAAGAGAGATTTAATAAAACTGGGGTTGTTTGATATCAATTAATGCAATAACAGAAGGAAGAAAAGGTATTAAATTTGAAGTTTCAAGTGTAAGGATATGGAACAAAGAATACTTCATTGACAGCTAAAGAATTGAAGACGGAATTTCTGCTAGTTTTGATTCTTTACTTCACACCTTTGGTCATTATATTCTTTATCCATTCCTTTCCACTATGTTTTGTTGTTTTCCTTTTCTTTATCTGTTGATTCTTGTGGGTGAAGATATTCTTGTTCATTTAATTCTTAGTTTACTTCTTAATTGGAAAATACATTTAAATGCATTGATATTTTTCTCATCCTTTTATGACTTATAATTTAGTACATAGTTGTTCATGAATTCCTTAGATTATCAATTTGAATGATTATCTCTATACTCAGGGACATTATGTTGGCTTAAATCATGTTCATGGCTTTAGTTTTATGCCTGGAATTTAAAAACCTCTTTCATGCTGACTAAAACTAAAGCCATAACAAAGTAAAAAATAAAGCGCTTAGGTCACTCGTTCAACTAGCTAGCATGTCACTGGAACAACCAAAATAAATAAGTACAGCAAAACTAACCTGAATGGAACACTAAACCAAGATGGCAATACCAAAATCAAAGCTAAGATCATGCTTCTCTCAAAAACCATTAAGCATGTATCGTTAGCTCAGTGTAGACGGGAACATAAGATCATGAGAAGCATGTGCCAAATAGAATGTGGGATTAACAAATTGAAAAACAACGGAAACAGAAAGTTGTGATTTAGTTGTAGCAAGAAGAACAAATGCACATAGGAAAGGAACTTCTGATATGGATTATTGGACATTTGAAGCTTTTATAGGAAACACATTTTCAGTTATTGTGGGTAAAGTAAATAAAGCCCAAAAGACAAGGAAAACTTTTCATGAAACTAACCATATATAGTATCCTCTAAAGTAGAAGCATCATTGTAATAAATCTCAATGATCAAACTTTCATCTAAAAGGCATGTTTTCAGTTGACAAGTTTGTTGAATAGATAACGAAATTTGTTAGATAACGATTCCCAGTTATACATTCAGCATCACACAGCCAAAGCATCCACAGGAACTGCAAACACTCGAGAAAACACCAATTAATTAACAATCTCAGAATTCACCTGTAAGAGAACAAGAGAGGGATTAATCATTTGCAAAAGTGTTACTGATTCTGGTCCTCCTTAAATCACTTTCTTCCACCACTTTCATTTACCAGTTCACGAAAATAGCCAAGATGATTTTATTGTCCATATTGCCCCCGAGACAAAGCCCGCCCTCAGCCGGGAAGACTTATTGTCTATGTTACCTTGTCTATATATGGCCTTGTACTTGGCTTTTCATGTCCAGTTTAGTCATTTCCTCATAGTGGAAATAAACTATGTTTTCCTCTAAAAAAAGATTTGTTTCAGCGATTTAAGCTGAGAACACAAGTAGGAGAGGGCAGAACCGAACCGGATCCACTCAAACTATAATGGAATAAAAAAATCAAATGAATTGAATTTATTTCGGATGAGTTTCGGTTTCTATAATTCGGTTTGTTTTTGGTTCGGTTATAGCCGAATCACTCAAATTATATAAAATATAAAATAATGTGTAACATACTTTTACGTTTTAAGATTATATGCAATGGATTGAGTATCGTTATTTTCTATTAGAGATAAATTTGATGGAAATTGAATTTTGAAATTTAAATTATTATACATCAATTACAATTTTAATACGTCAAACATATTTAAATTCATGGAATACAAATATAAATTTCTCACCACAAAGAATAAAAGGTAAATTTTAAAAACATGTTTTGTGATTTGACTAATTTATAAAATTATCCTTGTAGAATTTTATTTTCAAGATGATGCTTGTGGTTTTTAATCATGTTTTCTTTTTTAAAATCATGTTTTCCGTTTCAAATGTTAGCAAAAACATGATTTTCAATTTGAAATTAAGTTATAAAAAGGGTAATCTTTTTTATTTTGATTTGGAACTTTGCAGCATAGTTAATACTAAAACAATACATCTTAGTGAATTTTTGAATTTTTAGAGAAGTAAAAACCATTTTTATTAAATAAAACGTGATTGATAACTTTAAAAATCATAATAAAATGAATAATTTCAGAAAATTACTTAAATTTTGATGAATAGTTCTTAAATAATAATGTTAACCCGTAGGAATGTTAAATTTATTAAAATACCTTCTGGAACATTACAATTTCTAGTGAAAAAATATTTTGTTCTTTGATTTGTAAATTTTTGAAACTACAAGCACCCTTTTGCAAATAAAAATTTCACAATGACTTTTTTGCAAAACAGTCAAACCATAATGCATGTTTTTCAAATTTATCCAAGAATAAAACAAACTAGCAAAAAAATTTATAATAAAAGAAGCAAACCTTGAAATTTGATCACAAGTTCACAACTCCACCTAAAAAATTAAAATTCATCCGAAGTTGTAAAAGAAAACAATTTTTTCTTATTTAGGAATACTAAAACTAATGTGTACGTTGTGATGTAATTTGATACTAATTAGTAATTAGGAAAGCCCCTAGTTGACTAATTAGTATATCGAATCAATTCGGTTTGGTTTTTATTTCGGTTTTATTATAATAACCGAACCTGAAATTTTTAAAATTATAAATTAACCATATTATTTAAGAATTATACATAAAAAATTTAAGTAATTTTCAGAAATTATTCATTTTATTATGATTTTTTTAAAGTTTTCATCACAGTTAAATTAAAATAAATTTTGAGCTTCTCAAAAAAATTCTAAATTTTATTATTAAAGTGTGTATTTTTAATAACTAAATTTCAAAAATTCAGTTAAAAATTGATAATATCATCCCTTTTTATGACAATATATTAAATTGAAAATCTTTATTTTGTTAATGGTTACAAATTACATGACATGTTTTTTAAGAAAAAAATTTCACGAGGGATGTTCTTTAAAATGAGTGAAACTACATGACATGTTTTGAAGTTTACCCTAATACTCCCTTCATTATTTTAATAGTCCTCTTACACATTTCATACTTTCTAATAAAACAATTAATAAGGGTATGCAAATATTAATCTACTTTTAATGTCTTAATTTTCAATAATAAATTGTGCATTTAATACTATGAAAATAACAAGAGTAAATAAAATTATACTTGGATTAAAGATGAAAAAGAATCATGAAATTTTAAAATAAACTACTATTTTGAATTTTTATATTTTAGCTAAATAAACTAGCCAAAATGAAAACTTATCTTAAACATATATGCATATACCATTGCTCTGATGGCTGGTGGGGCACCAACCCCACCGTACCCCACCCCGCCTCTGCCCTGTATGCCAATTCAAAACATGAAAAGGGAAAACCTAAAATTCAAATGGAGAAAATACAAAATGCAAATTATACGTAAAAAATGCATGTAAATATAATTTCTTTTAATACATGGGAAATATTACTTTGATTTGTCAAAACACGGAGATGTTATAATATTTTACTCTTTATTATTTATTGCTTTTAAATTGTATAATTAATTATAGGGATTCTAAGAAATTTGATATGTGTGATTTATCCAGATATATGCATGTTAATTTGTATCACCATTATTATGTTAACGACAAAACAAATACTAGGACCACCAAACATAAAGAACCATGTCAATCGAATTTCAATCAAATATTTATTTATTCGCGATTGTTTCATGTTAATGAAATTTTGTTGTTACTAATCAAATTTATACATCGATCTAAGCTAATCAACATTGATGTTCCTTCAGAGTGATCTTCTTGGTCTTCGAGTGTTCCCAAGCCCTGCAAAACAAGTCTCCGGTCGGAAGTGTTTCCGACGAAGACCCTCCGACGATCAAGTTAGGTATCTGAGAAGGGTGGTTTCAGTGTGTTCTTAGAATAACAGTTACCTCTACAGTGGGAGATTATCTTGCTATTTATAGGATTTGCATGTAATGATGATATGTGGGACCCGTCTGCAAGAGGTGCACGTGTGGCAAGCCGCTCGGGGGTCTTGTCAGCCATCGGGGCATTAAATGATTCATCTCTGCCAGTCAGTATTGCATTTAATGCGACAGAGGAGAGATAAGGAGTGCGCCTATGTCGGCGTGGGTTCTAAGGACGATGTCTCAGCTTGAATACGGTGGGTAGCGTTGAGGGCCGTTTATTTGTAAGACTTTGCCTCGGCTCAATGTTATGCTGATGGGGTATCGGCGCGCGTTCGTGTCGAGGTATACGTTTGCTTCTAACCCAAGATGCAGTAATTTGGGCCTTTGATGGGCCTTGAGGCCTTTAATGGGTCTTGATATTAGGAGTCCCCCTCAACGAGCCCAAATGAAGACTCTTTAGGGCCTTTACACATAGCGTTATTTTGAGGGAGCTGCGACTGTTGAGGTGACACGACCTTTCACATCCGCTGTTATTTTGCAGTATTGATGGCGTTTTAGGGAACGGGTGTGTTCTCTCGTTTTGCGTGCGACTTACTGTATATATTAGGGTGTGCATATTCTTCTTGTTCTTTCGCTCGTCTTGATTTTCTGCGAGTGCTTTGCTATTTGCTTCCCAATCTCCTCGTTGTTTTCTAGCGAATCGCCATCGTACGTCCTCCTCTTTTATTGGGTGAGTTACCCCTCTTTTAGTCTAACTTCTTTTCGTTCTAAGATAATGTCTTCAAATTCGTCTGATTCCTGTGCCTTGGTCCACCGTGTGGGTCACCGTCAATTGGTGGAGAGGAGTTCTCCTCGTCCTATTGCGGAGCTTCCCATGAGGGACCTTAAGGGTTCCGCCGCGGTGGAGGTGGTGGGAGGTGGTTCGGGTTTTGCTCTGTGCCATCAATTGGTAA
>CATIWQ010497576.1:0-28767 GCA_949673415.1 Euphorbia schlechtendalii
AATATAAGGCTAGATATTCCTAATTCAATTCTTATTAAGGCTAAATCAACTCAAGTATAGATATTCTTAATACAACATGCAAAATTTACATATATATATACCTCCAACAATTCTTTTTAATGGTTTTAACTTACTTTAATATATTTTCCATCTATTTTAATAGTTTTAATGAAAGAAATAGAGTGTAGATATTTGTAATTCAATTCATTTTTAAGGTTGGATTAATTCAAGACTATATATTCTTAATGTAATATGTCAATTTTACATGCATATGTGCTGCTAACAATTCTCTTAGTTCTTTTTTGTTATGTTATTGCATCTAACTTCACTTTGTAAGAAAAATATTTTTTTGTAAATTTCTAGCGCTCGCCTCGCCTCTTGCCTCGCCTTCGGGCAAGGTTAGCCCTCTTGCGCCTCGAAGCGCCTAGCGCCTCTAACAACTATATGAGAGATTATTAAATACCTATAGTACAATTGTTAGATGAAGAATTAGTCTTGTAACATGATTTCATGCGCTAACTCTCTAATTGAAGTTGACTCCTTTGTGCTCCTTTTAACGTGTGTTGATGGTTCCTGCAAGACAGAAACAATTGCTATGGGGGACTAGCCGTGTGACCGGCGTAGCCTCTCCGATGCTTAAGTTAGATCGGAATTAAGAGAGGAGGCGAAGAGTTTTTAGTGTTTAGAATACGTACCTTTGAATGGTGACACAAGGTTTTACATGATTCCCAATTAGATCAGGGGAGTCTTAGTTGGATTCTACTCCTAAGCCAGCGGGATCTCTCCAGGAGGGTAAACTGACTCGACTTGATGGCCGCCTGAGCATATCCCTTTGTTGATATTAGACATGACTTGGTCTTCTCTGGTTGCTGTTGAGGTAACCTCAATCCACCTGGATAACTTTCGCGTGGCAGGCACGTGCCTGACAATATTTGACTATGTTATCATTAGATAAGTATTACACTACTCTTTTGGTAATATGATAACTATTACATAACTCTACTACAACTATAAGAAAAATATAAACAACCAACATATGAATGACTGATACATTGAAAACATAGGTCAACATCTAGAATCAATGTTCAAAAGACTATAACATGACATGAAGTGCATAACATATTGCATATAATGTTGTTGCTTTTTCTTTTTTTTTTTTCTGAAAATGAGTGATATTGTTTCACGTTTCATCAAAAGACATGTTAAAGTCCTCTTCGTTGTCTACATTGTTGTATGCTTTCTTTACACCAAAGTTGTTTAAAGTGAGTGCTAGGCTTGTTCGATTAACCTTTACATTCAAGTTTTCTGGAATTGGCTTCAGCTCGATGAAAATATTCTATGTCGTTCAATGCAAATATTCCACAATCACTAAAATCAGAATTTTTAAACAAGTTGGTAGAAATCAGTTAAGAGCTTTCCAAATTAATGAACACAATTTCTTGATTAGACATTGCTGTGTCATTACGTTCAAGGTATTTTGTTCATTCGTTATGTAAAGATTATGCAGCATTAATTGCTAATCATAAGCTTTACTCAAAGACTCACAAATTGGAAACTAGTTCACTCGGCATGTTAGTCATAAGGGTAGCAGTGGATCAAACACATAGATATCCCAAACCAGCTTGCTCTTTTGCATTCTTCATATGTTTCATCTGAAGCTAATTAGAAGCATAGTTGTCAAATCGAGATTCGAAATACTAATTTTTTGAATAGTAAATCGCGAATCGAATCATAAGATTCAAATCAATTCTTATACAAAAATAAAATATTTAGAATGTCCAACTTAAATTAATACGAAAGTTTAGTCAATTCATACAATATTAATATAAAAAACAAATCATATTAATTAACCAAGTAATTAAAACTAAAAATTTATCAAATAATTCATAATCACTATAATTATTCATCATTGAGTGAAAATAACTTGATAAAAATTTGAGAAACATTAAGTATTTTGAATCGCTCGATTTAGATAAGATTCTGTCACGATTCTAAGCCTATTTTGATTCACCTCACAGATTCGTATCGATCCAGAGGTGAATCGAACCGAATCGTACGATTCGAATCGGGAATCGTACAAATTTGATAACTATATTCAGAAGTATCATCACTCACATCAGTCGTTTGTGTATCAGAATCATCTATAGATGCATGACCCCATTAATCACCAATTCGAGCAGCTTGCTACACAACTCTTCCCCTATTCATTCAGGCCTTCCTATCCATGGCAATTTGTGTTCATAAGCTAGACTATAATTAATTGATACATTAGACACACTTATGTAGCCCCTAGTACTAACTAATTATAAACACCTTTTGATAAGCTTCAGCACATTATAATTGATGAATTAACATAAAAAGAACATCAGTTCATCCAGAAAGAAGTGCTATACAGCATCAAACGCCTTAGAAACCCTAAAGTGCAGAGTAGGGAAGGGAACTTACAGCTGAGGGCTTGGAAGGACAACATTTGTTTTCCCCATATTGATTCCCACAATTGTGATAAGCATGCGCTTACAATCCTCTATCAATAACTTTACCAGAAGATTATAGATGAACACTTCAACAAACCCTAACAAAAATAACACTCGTCATTTCCTCTCAACTGCTGTGAGGAAATTTGAGAGCTAATGAAATGGGAGTTTGTTCTTCATGTTGGAGTTTATTGGAGTGTTCATCTAGATTTTTCTATAGAATAGAATGTAAAGGTACTAATAACAGATTGTAAATTTATGCTTGTTAATTAAATTGGTTGAGTCTCTCTTCTCCTCCTCTGTTTCTATCCTTCTTTCATCTTCTAATTGTCAACTCCAAAATCCAAAATTCCTAAAATTTTGATTAAAAACAATCTATTTTAGCCGCTTTGAAAATTTTGAAAATTAAACAAAATTGAAATCATTTAAAAACAACTACAATTCAGTCTTGTTAATTTTAACACAATACGACTTAAGTTATTGATTCCCATTAAATTTAAAATACTCATTAATTTTAAAAACAAATTTTGATGAACGAACATATTATAATCAAACTCGAGGGATGCAGATGTTTATGATGTTTCTGAACCTGTAGAGCAAAAAATTACGTACTTCCTTTAACCAGTGCTGGAACTGAAGCGTAAAGACTGCATTTAGCTTTATCTGAAAGAAGCAATGAAGCAAAGGGAAAGCTGACCCTCTTCAAATAAAAAGTGGATCAAATTGTAATTCATATTACTGTGCAAATCAAAGATTAAAACTTTAAGCCCGCATCCATATCTTTTTGTTTGCTACTTGAAGAGTAACAATATAGCCTCTTGCTTCTCTTTAGCCATTCTCATTTATTTACCTACTTAACCAAATTTAGTACTGATTTCGGATTACTCAGTGGATACTGGTCACGAAATTGAAAAAAATATACATAGTAAGAACTAGTTTATGTCGTGAACTTTTGATTAGATTTAGTATAGACAATTTATTTGTTCTTGGCTTCAAAAATTGGCGTCTCAGTTAACAATGTAACTTTATATTGTTATGTTTGTAGTAAATTAGAACAAAAACAAAGAGAGAAATATAAGAAATTGAAAAGAGAGAAAAGAGCTCCAATTAATATATTTGATATAAGCATGAACGTACAATCTGTTATCAGTAACTTTAATGTAAGCTTGCAGATGAACACTTCTACGAACCCTAACAAAAATAACAAACTCATACTTGTCCTCAATACGTGTCCTCAATACTCGTCACTCATACAATACTTGTCACTCATACTTGTCCTCAATACTGTTGTGATGAAATTTGGAAGCTAAAGAATTGTGATCGAGTTTGCTCTTTATGTTAGAGTTTATAGAAGTGTTAATCTTGAATTTTCTACAGAATACTATTTAAAATTACTAACAACAGATTGATACATTTTAATTAATTAAACCCTATTTAACAAAAGCAAAACATAACTTACAAGATCAAACTTTCAATTGGAAAAATATAAAAAGACCCAAATAAACGATATTCAAAACTTCTTCATTAATTAAAAATTGCAATTTATTGCCTTTATTAAAAAACAACCATCAATTCAAACAAATTAATATCGTCAAAAATTCCAAAGTTCAAGAATACTCTTAAAACTAACGTGATTCTTGAAATTCAATGACCATATTTTGTATAAAAGTAAATCATCCTTTAAAGATTCTTTCAATTTAAGAAAAAATTCCAAAATATCAAGAATAATCTGAAGGCTAACGTGAATCTTGAAATTCAATGACTATATTTTAAATAAAAGTAAATCATCCTTTAGGTTAAAGAAACTTAACTAATCTTTTCTCATAAGATACATGGTTCTGATACCGAGCGAAGAGATTAATCGTCGAAACAATAACAAAGATGAAATTACCAATTAAAGATTTTCGAATATAATATGATTTTTTTCAAGAACTATTGATTAAGGTTGAATTCGTTTTGATTTATAAAAACATCAAAGAAATTTGAATGTATCAAAATCGTAGACTTTCCAACCTCACATGTGCAAACGCATCTTGAACAAAATAATTGTTGATTGAAAAGCAAAGAAAACCACCAATAACCCCACATCTTATGGCTTCTCATGTTTTTTCTATGTATGAAAATAGAGTTTATTTTGTTCTATATTAGCTATTTATAGTTCAAATTTTATTAGGGTTTTGGTTTAATTACAAATTTAACCATACTAAGTTAAATTATGGTTTATTTTCAATTATTCAAATTAAACCTTATCAGATACTAATTATAATTCTCAATTATTATATAGTCAATAATAAAGCAATTACGAATTAATCTACATAATTTTTTACTATAAATAATTCGATTAACTTTGACAAGTTAACTAATCGTCATTAGTGTACTAATTCAATATAGAAAACGATCTGATTATTTTAGGAGGACATCCTCTGCTAAAAAGCGTTTGGTGAAGCTATTTGCAAATTAATCTACATAGTTTTTAAACATAAATAATTCGATGAACTTTCATATTTTTACTGATCATAACAGACTTGAAAGTCCGAAAACTCCTGACAGTTCCAATTTCTACCACCCAAATTTGGCTCCTCTCTTCATCCTCGCAAACACGTGATATAAGCCTCGAGTCGTGACTCACCAACACAACTCCACCTGTAAACTCATCGAGCGCATCAGCCAACGCATCGATACTCTCCATGTCCAAATGATTCATCGGTTCATTTAACGTCGATATGTGTTGCTTCGACATGGAAATCGGTCCGTGCCTTTTGCCCTCCTGATAGTTTCGCAGGAGGGCGAAAGAAAGCATATTGTACTGTTATTCGGTAATTCTGTATTGGCACTAGCTTGTTTGACACCCGTTTACACCTTACAATTTCCACCATTCATCTTTGGGTAGTTAGATCTCCACCATAAGATGAAAACAAGATGGAGCGTGGAGATTTCATAGTGTCAATGAGTCTCAAACAATTAATGTCAATATAAAATTACTGGTTATTCTATTTCGTTCACTGTTATTAAGATCCAATAGAAAGTCTTTATCAGAACTAGGACAGAGTTTTGCAGCCTAGATTATGATACATGATCTCTGTGGTTATCATATATGAACTACAGTTAGCAAAGACACTAGTTTAAATTGGTAGATGAGTGATGGTAAAAAAGGAGAACCAAGGTAATTAAATTGATTTTAAAACCAAAGAGCTCAACGATAGATTCAATCCGCTTTCTATAAAATGGTGTTTTTACCGATAATTGGATAGACAAAGAGAATTCATAGCTTGGCCATAAAAATGGGCACAGGAGGATCATATCTGTTTAAATCACATTCCTCGAGGGTTCAGAAACTTCATATTATTATACAATAAAGAAGAAAGGTTAACTGTGATTAGGTCTCTCTTAAGCCAAAACGCAAACACTTGGAGGACAATTCCTATAACATGATTCTAGTGAAGAAAGGAACAAAAACCCACCCTATACAAATAATTAAGAAGCAGGACGCCACTTACTGTGCAGTGAAGTGAATCTGAAATTGAAGTGATGAGTGTGAATCTGGCTTTCAAATAGTCGAAGCTTTTTGTGTTAATCCAGTTTGAAAACGGATGAACATGTAGAGAAAAGAGAAGTTGAATTCCTTCACACATGACACAAGTCTCTGGTTCATTATAACCATCCGATCAGAATCCATCAAAACTTTGAATCCAAATAAGAATTCAAATGATATGGATCTCGAATTGCATTATGAAAAAGGAAAATGAAGAAGGGAGGATCAATTATTAAAAAAAAAAAAGCTTTGTACATAGTTTGCTACCTAAACTTGATAAATTTTCACTTTTGCCACCCTATTACATTTGCTTCCCATTAACATCCCGAACTTGACATGAAGGCTCCTGACAGCCCTCTCAAGTTGGTATAAACGTGCGTTTACATAACTTTCTTTATTTTAGATTCGTGAATTACTTAATTACTCATTCTAGGTCATTAATATTGTATTTTCTTCAAACGTCAAGTAATTTATAACATAAACATAAGGGTAAACCTTAATAAGGTACCTTGAGGTTTAGACCATTTTCAAAACGGATCCTTAAGAATTTTGGGTCGCAAAACAGGGCTCTGAGATATCTTACCGTCAGCAAAATGAGACGTTTTTGCTCACCCCATAAAATATGATGATTGGCTAGGGGCAAAACCAAAAACCCCATTTTTTCCCACGGGTCAAAAGTCCTCGGACACATTTATATCTTTTTCTTTCTCCCTCCATTTCGTCTTCCCTTCTCAACGGTTCCAAAGGTCAAAGAAAACTAACCTCCAAAACTCACATACATGATTTCAGTTTACAAATTTGCATCAAACACGTAATTTCATTGAAGAAACTTCCTTTCTTACATCGGGAATTTGCTTCGCAACACATAGGCATTTTGAATAGAAAGATTAACTTTTCATCATCAAGCCTTCATAATAGCCCGCATAAGAAGGTACACCATTCCCATTGATGTGTGAGTGAAAACTTTTTCGTTTTTAGTTGGTAATAAACAATGTAAGATTTTAGTTAGATGTTGTCTTTATAACAAAAAATGAAAGAAATTTTGTATTTGGTTTTAAAAATTGTGTATACGCAAAGTTTTTGATGTATAAAGTCAGTGGTGAATTGATCTTTAGGATGTGTTTTTATTAAATTCACCGAGTCAGAATTTTCTAGGGCTTTAACAATGTTAATATTTCGTTACTTATTCATGGTTGAAAAATTGTTGAATTGTAAATTTTTTTATCATCACTGAGAAATAAAAGGATATGGATCTCGAATTAAAGTGAACAAAATAAAGAAGAATCTTTTTTGTTACAAAAAGGTAAAAAAATTCTTTGTTTCTCGTATCGCTTATAATACCCTATTTATTGGAAATATTTTTGCAATGTCTCTCATTTATTATGCTTATTTCGCTTGGGGAAAAGAAATCATCTGTTCTCAAATGGTGTTCCATGTTTGTCCCCCCAATCAAAAAATGTCACGTGTCAATTTTTATTATATTTTAATTAAAAAGTAGGAGAGAGAAATTAATAATTATTAAAATATAATAAAAGTTGACACGTGATATTTTTTTATCGGGGGGACAAGCATGGAAACATTATTCTGGGACAGAGGATTTTTTTCCCTCGCGGGGTTATTTATTTACATGTGATGTCTTAAATTCTTCTTGAGAATTGTAAGAGAAGATAAATAATTAAATTTAATTGTATTTTTATCTTAAATAATATATATTAATAATTTTATCTTATTATATTTTACGTGAATTAACTGAACTTTCTCTCTTTTAATTAAATTGAGTTTCAACTTAAAACAATCATATTTCTTAAACGATTAATTTTTTCAAAATGATTCTTTAAAACATTTTGTTTGTTTCATTTTTATTATTAAAACAAGATCCAACTCGATATACTTTCGACAAAAATTGATATAATTCATATTATACGAGTTTGCATTTTGGTATAATGTGCATTAGACCAGATTTTTTTATACCAAAAATCTGGTATAATAAACATCATACTAAATCGCAAAATCGTATAATACGCATTACGTCACTTAGAAGAAATCTAGTATAATGAACATTATACCAAAATGCAAACTCATATAATATGAATTATATCTATTTTAGTTTTCAATTTTTTTGTCGAAGGTATATCGAGTTAAATCTTGTTTTAAAAATAAAAATGAAATGAGCAAAATATTTTAAAGATTTGTTTCGAAAAAATTAACGGTTTGAGAGATATAATCGTTTTAGGTTAAAAAATTCAAATTAATTAAAGATATAATGTTGTTATTGATAAGGATGAACAAAATTATAATTAAATCTTATTAGTTAGCGCTTTTTACAATAATTTACCTAAATTATATTTTGATATTATTAAAAAATCAAATACTTTTTCTTGTAAGAATTCTAAATTTTCTCTCCCTCAATGAATCAGTAATGCAGATTGTCCATTATAACGTACGATTATACATTGAGTGCGGATGCTAATTAATTGCCTTGTCAAATTAAACCATTTTGTACAAACTACTGTTCATAGCATGTATATTTCATTTAAACATGTATTCATTGCATGTATATTTCATTTAAACATGTATTCATTGCAAAATTTGACTGGGGATCACTTTTTCTTCTTCCCCTTGATATATGTGATTTCTTTCCATTCCTCATTTTGATTATTCTTTTGTTTGTTTAGCATACGATTACATGTTTTTATTTACAAACGAAAATTGTTTTCCCAAAGAAGCAAGTCGTAAATTCTGCGTTTACTTTAAAAATGAAAACTATTTTTCCAAAGAAGCAAAGTCTTAAATTCTGGGCTTTGCAGTGAACATTCCCTAATGATCATAACAAATATAATCGAAAATTTGAAGGTGAAAAAATGGATGATTTGTCTAACTACAGTGACTTGATCTCCCCATGTATTGCTAATTTTTGCAAAGAAAATTATAACGTTTTAATAATTAGGCAATAGTCAAAATTTTCACAAATAAAGACACTCATTCTGTGAGTGTGGATGTGAAACCAATTTATATACAAATTGATTAAATCCGTAGCTGCAAACTAATATATGTATGAAGCTCAGTTACGGTTTTATGAGAATTCAACAACTGTTTTGTTTAAAGAGAATTTCAGTTACGGTTTTACAGGTCAAATGCCAAAAACTTCTCACTTGCAAAATCCATGGTATTTATGAAGCACTTATACTAGGTATAAGAGGTACCAAACATTTAAATTTCAAATGATTGAGACGATACAAGGAAGAGTTATTCCCTTCCATGATTATTATGGTAACAATAAGGAAGAGCTGTTCCCTCCAACGTCGGACTCATGTATCATATTTAACGTTTTTGCATATGTTTTCTATTCGATTTCATTCTATTCTATTCTGCCAAATAAATGAGCCATCAAAGTATTTCCTTTCATCAATGTTTGTGCCGATTTTCTTGCTAAGAGGGCCTTCACTGCTAAGCCTGGTGTCTACATTCTGCATTGTGCCCCTCCTAATATGGTTGCTATTCCAGCAGCAGTTCGATGTCTATGCCTAGGCCTGTAAATGAGCCAAGCTGAGCTGAATTTTGGAATATTTGTGTTCGTTTGTTTAATTTATATACGAACACGAGCCGAACCAAACTTGAATTCGAGCTCAATATTCTTTTCATGTTCGTCTATTTAACATTTGTTCGCGAGTTGTTCACGAATAACTCATTTATTTTGTTCGTGAACGATTCGTTATTTTTTTCAAATGAACTCGTTTATTTTGTTCGTGAACAACATTACCAATTCAATTATTGATTTAAAGTGGAACATAGACTTATTTTTTATGTAATAGTTTACTTATAAAGGAATATTTTATTTTAAGTTTTATAAAATTTTATTTTTGATGTGTAACAATAATAATCGAGCTAGTTCACGAACATTTACCGAGTCCGTTCATGAACTTGTTCGCGAACCTCTAATCGAGTTTGTTCGCAACTTAACGAGTCGAACTTTGACTTGTTCATATTCAGTTCGTTTATAATTCAAACCATAAAATCATGTTCACGAACTGTTCATTTATAAATCGAGTTGAGCCGAGTCAAGATTTTATCGAACCGAATACCGAATTGTTCACAAACAGCTTGGTTCATTTACAGTTACGCCAGTTGTTTGTTTGCCTCCGTTGTAGGCCTTTTTGCTGTGTCTTCTTTGTTACCCAGTTTACCAAAAAAAAGTAGACAATATAAATATAAATATGTAAGACTTGAATAAAATGAAAATGTAATAATATTATAGTAAGATAAAAAAAAAGTTATAATTGAGAAGAAAAAAATATAAGTCAGTTTTAAAAATTCTTTATTGCAAGTAATAATTTTTTTAAAAACAGTTGCTTCATACGGGAACTTTATATATTTATTATTTAAAATGTGGTATTCTTCTCCATGACTTCAGTCATCGGATACAAAATATGTACTTCCATACTCTAATTCTTTATATAATTTTGGGTTAATTAGTACTTATATATAAGTATTATAAAAAACTTTATTTCAAGTATTTATATTAAATTAAAATTTGTTAGTATAAATGTACAATTTTAACAGTAATTCAAATTTAAATAATTTAAGCGTAAAAAAGTGTAAATTATTTTGAAATCTTGCATACTCTTGCATTCCTCGGTTAGGATATTTTATTGATGGAGAGATAATTAAATGATGTATTTTTAAAAAAATGGTCTCGTGAAACACATTCATTAACTTTGACATTGAACGATTTGTGATATTTTATTTTTTTGAGTAACGTTTTGTGATTATTAGTACTATTAGTTACAACGTAAACAAACAAAATATTAAAATAGGCCTGAAATAAAAAGCTCGCATAGACAGCTGGAACTCCAACAACCCACGTGGTCCACCTCCTTACCACTAAATTGTTTTTTACTCAAAATTTTACATGTGAACAAATTTTAAATACAAATATATTTGTTAAGTTTGGGATTTTCAACCTCAATAATAATATTAGTAGAGATGAATAGTAATAAAATAGAGTTTGGTTAAGAATTAAATACCAGATTATTGTTATTTTAACCAATTAAGAAATAACATAATTTATTACGGATCTTACATAAATTCAAAAAAAAAAATTTAAAGCTGCAAGCGGCTGCAGTTAGCTGCGGCGCCAGCAGCTTTTCATGGGAATTTGCAATCATGCATTGCTTTCATTAGATTTTACTCTCCCCTATGTAATTCTCACCTACATTCATTCATCCTATTTAATCCCAACTTTCACTATATTTCCATTCCACTTACACATAACAAAATATAGCTCAAACACTACCATTTTCTGAATATCAGTTTCATACTTAATAATTTTTTTTTTCTACAGGAACTGGCTAAGCACATTAAGAGGTGTGTAACCTAAATTTAAATTATTCATTTTTCATATTTTGTACAAATTTTTTAGTTTTCTTTATTGAGATCATTAAATTTTTTAATTTGTAATTAATGAAAAATTACTCTAATAAAATATTTTTTGACTTCCATGTCATTACTGACTGAAATTAACATATTTTATCCTGCAAAAAAGTTGACATAAATTAATAAAATTAAGTTTTACTTGTTCTTTTTACGGTGAAATTGTGTTATTGTTTAAATGTGTTAAGTGGTGATAATATTTCAATAACACTCTATTACTTAATAAATTTTTTTCTACAGGAATTGACTCAAGCACATGTGTAACCTAAATTTAAATTATTCATTTTTCATATTTTTGTGTAAATTTTTGGATTTTCTTTATTTAGATCTTTAAATTTTTTAATTTGTAATTATCTATGAAATAATAATTTTAAATAAATAAGTGGTTGGCATAGATTTATTAGTCATTTCGTGGCTGTATGACAATTTCCCTTGCATGCATATTTTCCCACCATTTTCTGAAAATAATTTTTGTAAAATACTTAGAACCTAATTGACGAAATGCTTTGGTTAGCTAATAAATTTTGTTACAACCCTATATGTACTACATTTTTAAGGAATATTGGCTACATTCAATTTAAATTTAGGTTACATACCTTTTGATGTGCTTGAGCCATTTCCTGTAGAAAAAAAAAATTAAGTGTTATTTAAACATTATCAACACTTCACACATTTTAACAATAACACAATTCTATCATAAAAAGAACAAGTAAAACTTAATTTCATTAACTTATGTTTACTTTTTTGCCGGATAAAATATGTTAATTTCAGTAAGTGATGATATGGAAGTCAAAAAAAATTGTATTAGAGTAAATTTCCATTAATTACAAATTAAAAAATTTAATGATCTAATTAAAGAAAACCAAAAAATTTATACAAAAATATGAAAAATGAATAATTTAAATTTATGTTGCACACCTCTTAATGTGCTTAGCCAATTCCTAAAGAAAAAAAATTATTAAGTAACAAAATAATATTTAAAATATGGTAGTGTTTGAGATTAAATATGTGAATGAAGGTATGTGAATGAAGGTAGGTAGAGATTAAATAGGGGGGAGTAAAAGTTGGATGAGCATTGATCAGGTGGTCAATACGCATGGGAATCTCCAACAGTGGAGATTCCCATGCAAAGCTGTTGACGCTGCAACTCCTTGGCTGCAGCGCTAGCAGCTTTAATTTATTTTTTTTGTGTAAGAATCGAAACAAAAAGTTTCGGATCTTACACATCACTACAACTGAGGTAGACTTTTCTGCCTCAGTTGCAGTGATTGACAGAACCGAAATAAAATATTTGTCAAAAAAAAATTTAAAAAAAAAAATTTGTTAAAGAAATAACAAAAATTCTTTCGATTCTCGTACATTTTAAAACCGAAATAAATTATGTCATTTATTCGTTGGTTAAAACAACAACAATTTGATATTTAATTCCCAACCCAACTATATTTTACTACTATTCATCTCTACTAGCATCGTTGAGGTTCAAAATCCAAAGTTTTTCCAAAAAAAATAGTAAAAAACTACAATTGATTTAATAAACCCATGTCAGTCTTGTATGTGGCATGGTAATTGACCACATTCAAGAGCGTGATGCATGGTAAATTTTTCCCATCTGAGTCTTTGATGTAATGCCCTTCATATGTTTAAAATGTGATTTTGTTAGGAGATTCTTCCTTTTTGGGATGTGTCACCGAATAATTATTCTTTGAATGCTATGTCTTAGGGTGAAATTTCTATGTTAGAAACGGTTTCTAATGTGTGCCCCTGTTGATTCACAAGAATTTCAGATGTATGCTAAAATGCGCCTCCCTTGATTTTGGCCTTTGTTGATTTATAATAATTAAGTAATCTTGTTGGTAGGTTGATTTTGAAATATTCTGCATATGATAACCAGATAATTTGTACGTTTACACAATTTACTGTTTATACATTGAAAGCAAGAAGGTTTTGTATAGTAAATTATTTTGTTTTGTATTACTGAGTTTTTACTGAGCATTTGTTTTCTAATCTTTCATGTGGCTTAATTTTTTTAAACTCTTTCGTGCACAGTGTTTGTGAATTCAATGTTAATAATATTCATTTCTGACATTCTTCTCATTTAATTTCTGTCTGGTTATATTGTTATTTGATATCAGCAGCGCATGTCATTGATGTCATGTTTTATAATTACTCTACAATTAATTGTTGACTTGCAAAATCTGCAGTTCATTGTTAAATCCTGGTCAATCAACAAATGATAGTATTGACAAACCTCCGAGAGATTATGAAGTAAATGGGGAGGAATTGCTTTTAATATAGTTTTCATCATAATGAATTCTGAAGCAAGCTTAGAGTGCATGAATGCTCAAGGTAAAATGATGATATGTCCAGCTGTAGCGCCTTTCTTAGTTGAATTACTTGATTAATAGAGAAAATGAAAATCCCAGTTGGATTACTTCGAATATCTTTCACAAATTAATGCAATGCAGCTTGATGCATAAACTTATATGGTAGCGATGTAACTTATGGTTTTTCCGAAGGGTGGCAGCTGATGTCATCTCGAAGTTTCAAAAATTCAAATTAACCCCCTCCACTTGGTAAAAGTGCACTGGTTTGCCTTCTCAATATCACGTATTAGATTATGGTTGGTTTGACTTTTCCAAGATGTTTTTTTTCTGATTTTTCTCACTCCAACCATAATTTGACACCACAAGCATATTTGGGCACTCTTGATAAACCTATGGGGCTAAGTAGAACTTTTAAAAGTTAAAGTGACATATGACAAAATTTGTCAAGTTTAGAAGGTCTTGAGGCATTTGGCATTTTTTGGAAAGTACGATACCTTTCTAGGTTTATCTTGGTGAGACCAATGAATATTAAGGTGTTGGATGCAATGCAATATTTAGGTGTTCTTTTTTTTTTTTTAATTTGCGCCGATGCGCTTGTGCGTTAAATTATTAAATTACAAAAGAAAATCCCCAACCCACCCCGGATGTGGTTCGAACCTGTGATCTCTAGAGTCACAAACTCAGTCTCTCTTGGATTTATAATCAGCTCAGAATGTTTAACTTTGCTTAGTTATAAATATGCACTGAAATAAATAGTTTAGATCTCAAAACTTAAGTCAACGTAGCCTTATTCTCCAACGGAGCACCACCTTAAACAAAATCAGTTTCCGTTAGTATATTGAACTTTTTATACAATACTAAGGTGAAGCTTAAGTGTTAGGTAAACATAGGATGCTTGTTTTGTGTTATCAATGCTTGTTTTCTCACATGTAATGAACTTACTTTTTTTTGGTCTAGGGGTAATTCCACTCGATCGTGCTCCAGTAAATTTGCAATACAAGATGAAAAAGAAAATGGAAGAACGTGGGCAATAGCCAATAGGGTACATATCTCCATTTTAGAGCAGTTATAACTAGCTGCACTTGGAAGGTGTTTATATTTCCCTTTTGAGTAACTGATATTGATTGATTGCTGCCTCGATTTGTTTAGCCAAATCGTTAATAGTAGTGGGTGGGCTGGTAACACCTTACACTTATTTATTGCTTGCTTTTTTTAAGGCAACTGAAAGGCTTTCTATTCGTCTCTCTTTGACTAGGGAAGGCATCGCATGGCTGAATTAGGGTAAAGAAAAGTGCGTTTGATTTACGAAATAAAATAAAATAATACGAGCAATTCCATAACTTGAAGCCTATTTCACATGGTACCAACACCATTCAGACAACCTGATGCTACGATCATTCGACTCTCAAACAAAATTAAAAACAAACGAACCAACAAAACAAGTTTGCCGGCAAAGGTCAACATTTTAAAATAAAACAAGTCTGAGAGAGGTTGATTCGGGAATCCAGAACTGAAAGCAAAACTATAAAATAGATAGTACATGTGACATAGGAAGAAAGAAAAGCAATGGCTTAATATCCAAGAAGAGGCTATTATTCCCCTTAGTTATAGACCATGTACTTAGGTGTGGCACTGAACTTCTGATAACCCTTGATAACCTTGTTCACCGCATCTAAGAAGTCTTTCTCTGTCACCGTCTTCCTTCGAGCTCTAATCGCATACATCCCCGCTTCCGTGCACACACTCCTTATGTCAGCTCCTGCATCATTATCCCCATTTTTCACAGTAAATCAGAAACCTGATAATTTCATAAATGACGTCACTATTCAATATAAGCCGATTGCATCAAGACCCCTGAACTTTGCAACATTTGCCTCATGCGACCCAACTTGGCAAAAGTGCACCAGTTTGCTTGCCTCTCCCTCCACGCCACGTGTCAACTTTTGTTTAGAGGGAGAAAATAAAAAATTGGCATCCTTGAAAAGTCAAACCAACTATAACCTCACACGTGGTGTTGATGGGGCAAACTGGGCACTTTTGCCAAGTCCAGGGGCTAAGTGAAACTTTGAAAGTTTAGGGTGGACTCTGGCAAATGTAGCCACGTTCAGGGAATCTTGATGCATTTAGAGCTGTATGCTAGTAATATCCTTGTGCGGACACAAAAATGGAAACCCACTTTTAACACTTTTCACCCTATTAGTAAGGCAAGTGGTTTCAAAAAGTTCAATAAGTCACAACAGTTTAAGGTTACATTACACGGTTCTCATTATTCCAAAAGTACACAGCATCAAACCCCAAAACATTAAAGAAGGCCTTAAGAGGGCCAATACATGCAAATTGAGAAATGTTTTCGAAAGCAACAAACCTGTGGAATTAGGGCAGAGACGTGCAAGGAGCTCAAAACGAATATCCCTTTCACAATTCATAGTCCTTGTATGGATCTTGAAAATCTGTGTCCTGCTCTCTAGATCAGGCAACCCAAACTCAACCTTACGATCCAATCTTCCAGGACGTAACAATGCTGGGTCCAATGTGTCAGGCCTACAATCAACACCAAAGTATTAATAAAATAATGTAATGCAATATAGGTGACTTATTGTCTAATGCTGGGTTGTCTCAAGTTGTTAGAATCACAGGTTCATGATAGTCTATAATATTGCATTCTAATGCAACCATGAGAAATTTTCAAAATTACCTGTTTGTAGCCATCAGGACTTTAATGTTCCCTCGAGCATCAAAACCATCGAGCTGATTGACGATTTCAAGCATTGTTCGCTGCACTTCATTATCTCCACCAACACCGTCGTCAAAACGTGCACCACCTATCGCATCAACTTCGTCGAAAAAGACTATGCAAGCTTTCTTCGACCTTGCCATCTAACACAAATCAGATCCCAAATGTTTTCAGATAACGATAAAAGAAAAACCTAGCAAAAAATTAGTAAAATCATGAAAGAGAGTTTTGATCAACCACTCAGACATCGCCAATTCGTTTCAAAGGATAAAAGAGGAATAAAAGCTGACCTGGAAAAGCTCTCGCACCATACGAGCACCCTCACCAACATATTTCTGAACAAGTTCACTTCCAATGACACGGATGAAACAAGCATCAGTTCTGTTAGCCACAGCTCTAGCCAAAAGGGTTTTGCCAGTCCCAGGAGGGCCATAGCATAGAACACCCTTGGGAGGATCAATTCCAAGCTTCACAAATTTCTCTGGATGAAGCATGGGAAGCTCAACAACCTACAAAAAGAGAAGATTAAATGAAACAATGCTTAACAGCAAACTAGGCACACCAAATATATATGCCGAAGAAGCATACGCACTTCTCGCATCTTTTCTATCTGCTCTTTACATCCACCAACATCATTGTATGTTACATCAGGCTTTTCTTCAACAGTCATCATTGTAACACTTGGATCAATCTTGGGAGGTAAGGGTATTTGAATCTGATACTTATTACGGTCAACTCTGAAAATGCAGAAAATCACTATATCAAATTCTATATAAAAGGATAGAAGATTACAGGTATACATATATACAAAAATTTTGCACTCAGCCAAATACGTGATTGTGCAAGAGATAAGTGAGAGGAACATACCCCACTCTCATGCCTTCTTCTATATCTGTAGGAGAGACTTTATCACCAAGTCCAACCACGAACTAGAATTGCAAAGAGAGAAAAAAAGCCATAACATCAGGTTAATGCTCAAAACCAAAATTGAGAACTGAAAATTAGTGGGCTGAGTAGGACACATAAAGCTTTCTGCACCCAATATTCGAAGAAGTCAATATAACAAAATGTCACTAATTAAAACATGATATCCATAGTAACTTCGTTTTTTCTTGGCAAGACAACATAAGGCTATCTCTAAATGTTGATGATACAACATCATCATATAGCCTAAAATATAACTGTAGAAGTTGACACTTATGAAAGAGGCATATCAATAACAACCGTGGGAGATGAAGAATGAATCAGTCCTAATCAAATGAATACGGTGACACAAAGACTTGTAAAACATAGTCAAAAGGTTGTAACAAAGTGTAAAGGTCCTCAGGGTGAATAGAATAAACATAAAAATAACATCATTCTATTGAATAGTAATACAACTTCCATTATCTGACTATCATTGTAAAATTAAGTATCAATACCATAGGATCAGAACATTATCTGCATAACCATTGCCTGATAAAGGAAGTGTACAATATGAAGATATACATACCTTTGCAATTTGCTTGACATTTATGACATATTTGGCATCCTCAGTGTTAGGGCTAATTATCTTGGTGCACCTTGCTACCTACAAAAGCAATTAGCAGTTGTCAGCTAATTCCTCAATATTTTCAAAAAACAAACACGGGCAAAAGTAAACTTATTAAACTAAATAACTAATGGTACGGCCAAAAATATCATACTTGAAGTGGTTGCTCCTCTTGCATCATCTGTTTATCAGAAACAAGATCCCATTGACTCGGTGCAGCCAAGCCAGTGTCAGATTCCTTGATACCTATAGAAAAGCAGAGCCAGTCTTATTAAATTGAGTCAACCTCAATCTAGCCATGGTATAAACCAAAACTGGAGCAATCAACAAATTTTTATTCAACATAAACTATCATATTAAGGAACAATAGAACTTAATAGGTGCCAAAGTTTAAAGATCATTCAACTTAGACTCAGATCCAGCACCAGATATCATATGCTCATATCTACCCAAGCTTAAATATAGAGTAACTCGGCAACAGCAAATTACATAAAGTGAGAAGCAAAAATTAGGGTTTCGCGTCTACCTTCCCAGGCCAAACAATAGAAAACGGAAAACACAAATTCAAATAATTACCACAAAGGTCATTAATCTTCTTAGCTAATTCCTTGATTTCCTTCTCCTCCTTCTTGATGCTATTAGAATAAGGACCTAAACCCTGCAATATTCATGATTCCAAAATTAGGATAAAATATCGGCTTCGAAAGAAAGAAGGATATGAAGAGAAAAGGAAGCAATAGTGCATACATAGGTCTTGAGAAGGGCAATGTCATCTTCATCGAGAGGACGAGGGTTTTTCTCGTCCTTGGTAATCTCATCGTCATCATGTGCCGCCGGTGCCATTTGATTCAAAACTTGAAAAAATCAGATATTTAGTGAGATTCACAAGAGGGATTTGGAAATTGAAGTTGAATCGGATTTGAAGTAAGTAAGAGATAGGGCAGGCTGGTTCACATATATGAACAAGAATCGCTCTGACCTTCCCAACAAGAAACAACGAGCTACTTAACTTTTAAGAAGAATCTAAACGAAACAAAAACAATGGGCTGGACCTTTTATTGGGCTTTAACTGTCCAGCCCAAATATGAGTACCTCTTGCGCTATCACCAAATTACCTTTTATTGCTTGTAAGTTAATTCAGTTGCTATTCCGTCCATGCAGTTAGACATGGCCACGGTTCCGGAATCATTGGTTCAGGTTCCTAAATCGCCGGTTCTAGTTCATAGTTTTCATGAATCTTAACCTAAATCTTATACGGGGTGGAATCATCGATTCCGGTTTCGGTTCGGAACCGCCGGTTCCAGTTTAGGTTTAGACAAGGTTTTAACCCGGTTCAGGTACGGTTCCGGTTCAAACCTTAATATAAGTTAGATATTTAATTTTACACATTTAAATTTTAATTAATGTTAATTTTAAACATTTGTGTTTTGATTCATATTAACATTATTATATGTTACAAAAGAATATATTATCTTAAATATGTAAAAAAACATATATTTCTTGTTATAAATCATTACAAATATCATACTTCACACATTAAGCTACTAATTTATTACTTGTACAATGATATAACTTCATTTAAAAATATTTAAACTAATAAAAGCCAGAATTACTACTACTAGTAATATTTACATTTTTTTTGTATATTTTCAACATACAAATATATATATATATATATATATATATATATATATATATATCAAGACATGATCACGGTTTCGGAATAGCCGGTTTCGGTTCATAATTTTCATAAATCTAAATTTTATATAGGATGAAACAGCCGGTTCCGGTCCGGTCCAGTTCGATCCGGTTTTGACCCGGTTCGGTTTGGTCCGGTTTAGACGATTCCGGTTTAATTTGGTCATGTCTACATACAGTATAAATAAGTACTATAATAATCCTTTGTTATCAGTAACACGTGTCGTAGCTTGTGCTTATTGATAATTTTGGTTTAAAATAAGTCAGCAAAAGGTTAATAAATCAAAAGCTGATATTACTTATCTTTATTTTTTTAATTTATAATTTAAAATTGAGGTTTGAGAAGCGTTTCACAAAACCGTTCATAAGTTGAATACTTCTTATAAGGAAAATTTAAGCTATGAGAAACACCTCTATACTACATTTCTTTATCAATTTATTATACTATGCATTGTAAAGTTAATAGCTCAGTTGTCTATTTCGTCCATGTGACATATATGTTAATGTATTACAATTTTTTAATCTCTTTAGCACATATAATACAAAATAAAGTTAGTAAAGAATCAAAAAATGCAAAGTAAAAGAGTAACATGTTATTGAAATTAAATGGTTGCATATTATTAGAATATAAAAGGTAACAAGGAATAAATTCATTACCATCAAATGGCCAAAATGGTTAGACCACATTTCCAAGAGCCATTTTTCCAATTTCCTTAACTTAAAGAATTTAGAGCAAATAATATATCACCAAATTCAAAATTTAATGTGAATGTTAAATGAGTATGAGTAGCGTACAGTGACTAAGGTCTTAGCCTAGTGGTTATGATGGAAGCTGTGGATTTTAGAAATCTCTGTTTCGAGTCATATCTGGGGCGGGTTAGAGATTTTTCTTTCCATTTAATGTAGGCTCAAATGAGTCAAATTTTTTTTTTAAAAAAAAAGTATGAGTAGTGTAGAGAAATGTAATCACCACTGATTGGAACTTTCGAACCTAGACATAAATTAGTTAACGACCAAAATATTTTATGTAGTTAAATACATTGACATATTTTATGTCTCAAAATTGAAAGCATAATTCACTTAAATTGATTTCTTAAACTAATTCTTTTGTTGGGAAACTTTATTTATATTAAATAATTCAATTGATTGTTAACTAATATATTTAATATTTTTTCAAAATAATTTATACAAATATTTTGTTCTTTCAACTAAAAGCATATAACAAAATAAAATGGTAAAAATAATATTTACAGGCATAGCTTAAATGAATTCCTATTTTCTATTCCTTACATTTAGAAGAAATCAAATATTACATTATTTGAATTATATTAATATTTATTTTGTTTGAAACAAGAGAATTTGAAAAAGTAAGTTTAGTTGAATCAAATATTTCAAAATGAAAATTTTCAAACTTACAAGATTTTATATGATCTCTTAATTTTCATAGTACTTTTTCTCTTGATTCCAAGGTAGTATTATATTTTTCTCATGATATGTCAAGGGAGTATCATTTTGTAAAGTATTTGCTTACCGCGTTCAATTTTTAATTTGTTTTCTGATAATCATCTATTGTGTGAAAAGATCACAATAATGAATAAAATAAAGTAACAATAAAATGAAACTATTTCTTATTTATAAGCACATGTATAAGTATAACTCATTCTTTTTCTTATAACTCAAATATATAGACCGTAATGGAATATGTTATACTCTATAATATAAACATGTTATATACTTATATTAGTTGACTGGATTAGTCAAAGTTTGAAGAGCTTAATTTGGTAGATTTGATCTTCTAATTACGTCTTTGTATAAAGTTAATGAAAATCATGATCATTTATAATGACAAGATTGAAAAACTAAAAAATAAATTCGAAGCTCCACATTCTGCGGCGGTCGTCAATTACAATTTCATTTGAGAGTCCCAAAACCAACAAAAGAAAAAGCAAAAGCAGTTGCAAGTTGCAAAGAGTTGCTTATATGGAAGACAACAATGGCGGAATACAAGGCACCCATGAATTACGCATCAATCCAAGCTAATTCTTCTTCTCTTTAGCAATTGCAATATATCAAAGATGGAGCCTTCTCTGCATCTCCAATAAGAACCAGAAAGAAATTAGCCCTCACCCACTTTCCCCCTCTTTCTTATTCATCGAAGTCGTATTCGATTCAGTAGCAGATGGATATTCTTTTTCAATTTGTTATTTCTTCAACTAAAACACAATCAAGCATCCGTTTTCCATTAGGGTTTTCACCATTTTCGAAAGAGGGATATTCGAGATTTCTCGTTAACCGCTGCGCTTTTCTTTGATCCTTTTTCTCTTGGAACCATTTCTTCATCGTTTTCCTTGATTATTCATAACAGGCATCGGATCTTTGGCTGGACTTGGTTCCTTTTAGCCCCGCTAATTTGGAAATTCGATTAGATAATCCATACATCTTAATTAGGGTTTTCCCGTGTTTTATGGTGGAATGTTATGTTATTAAAGAGGCAAAACTCATTGCGCTGTTTTCTCAACCTTGTTAAACACAGTCAAGACAAATCCTTGATCATGGCTTATTTGACCCATAGCGATCCCTTTTATAAAGGACTCCTTTATATACCTCAACCTTCAAATTCCCCCCTTTTAAAGACCAATTCAATTTCTATCGACAATGGCGGCCATGGCAGGGTTGAATTGCGGCTGAGAGGTTGCTCCAATTCTTTTAAACAGGAGAATAATTTCAGGTCTAATTCTTCCATTGCTCCTCAAAATCAGGTCCAGGAATTGGAAGAAATTGGTAGCCACAATGGTAAAAAGGCTGGATATTTGAATGGCTATGGCACTTGTCAAGCTGTTGTTGCTGTTGATGTTGACGAGGGTAAATATGAAATTTCACCCAAACTTTGCTTTTTTTTTTTTTTTTTGTAGTTTATTTAGTTTATGCTATTTCATTGGTGTTGGTGTTGGTGTTGTTTAGATGTTGATCTTGTGAAGTTTTTTCAATATGTTAAAGTTTTTGTTTCTGCCTTTTTTTAAACAGTTCTAGGGAACTTTGTTTCGGCTTTAAACAAGTTCATCGCTGATCGATACTCGTCATTCCACTCGGTATCTGAGTATCATGTCTATGAGTTCTTTAAGGTAATAAGATTGGTAAATGTTTTACTTTATTTATTTAGGTGACATTTTTTTGTTGTATCAAAATTCTCCAATCTGTGCATTTTTTTTATTGCCATGTCACACTAACCTGATAACATTCTGGATAAGTGATGTATTATATTCGTCGATTCCTGGATTTGAGCCTACTTTTTTTTATTGAAAATGTATTTTATTTTAATTCTGACCATAGTTGTCAGAATAGTACGATTCGCGATTTGAATCGTACGATTCACCCCTGAATCGATACGAATCTATGGGGTGAATCGAAATAGGCTTAGAATCATATCTAAATCGTACGAATCGTGCGATTCGGTTAATTCAAAATGCTTAATGTTTCTTAACTTTTTATGAAGTTATATTCACTTAATGATGAATAATTATTAGTGATTATGATTTTTTGATAAGGTTTTTGTTTTAATTACTTGCTTAGTTGAAAGTTGATATGTTTTGACTAAATTTAGTATAAATTTAAGTTGAACTAAATATTTCATTTTTACATGATTTTAAAAATTGATCTGAATCTTACGATTCGATTCGCGATTCATAAAATTGGGATTTCAATTCTCGATTCGAATCTCTATTTGACAACTATGATTCTGACCACGTTTCCCACTTGATTTGTGTAACAGATTTGGAATTGTTCCCGTGACGAAGGTATTTATCATTCTCTGAAGGCTAAATTTTGGTTTCATTGCTATTTGACATACTGTCCTTTAACTATAAATTTTCAGAAGAAAAAAGAGGCCTTTTGTCATTAAAAAGAAGCATTTTCCTTTGAATTCGATTTTTTAATATCGCGTTTCTTGTTAACCTTTACTCTGTTGTTGCAGCCAATATTCGAGTCCACGAATTTTTCAAGACAACGTATTTCAAGTCTGGAATCCTCCCACTCCCCGGTGCTCAGAAAGCGCTCGATAACCTCTCGAGACTCTGCAAACTGTCTGTTGTGACGTATGTTTATCACATTTCTTTTTTTTTTTTTAATTAATTGGCGTATAGTATAATCTTTTCTTTTCTAACGCCACGAATTACAGGTCTCGGCAAAACGTTATCAAAGACCACACGATCGACTGGATAGAGAAGCACTACCCTGGAGTGTTTCAAGATATTCACTTCGGCAACCACTTTGCCCTCGATGGGGAGTCCAAACCTAAATCGGAAATATGCAGGTTTGTTCATCAAGGGGTATTTCAGTCATATGTTTTTAGATGCCCTAATGCATCAATCCCCCCTTGAACTTGTCCGAAAAAGTCGGTTGTCACCCTGAACTTTTAAAAGTTTCAGATAAACCCCTAAACTTGTAAAAAATGCAATGCCACATGTCAGCTACTGAGAGGAATCGGAAAAATGACATTTTTGTAATGTCAAATAAACCAGAAAATGACACGTGGCATTGAGGTTGAAGTGACAGTTTTAACAAATTCAGGGCATAGTAATCAAGGGCGCGAGGCGCAAGATTTAGCCTTGATGCGCACTCAAGGCGCAAATCGCGCCTCAGGTGCGCCTTTAAATACTGTGGTTCAGGGTGACGCATTTGAAAATTCAGGGTGACTAATCAGGACAAGTTGAGGGATGATAGATGAATTAAGCCGTTTTAGATTGTTCGATCTTGTGACTTTCTGCTGATCGAAAATTTTTATTTGCCAGGTCGTTAGGGGTGACGGTGTTGATTGATGATAACCCGAGATATGCGCTGGAATGTGCTGAAGTTGGTATTAGAGTTCTGCTATTCGATTACGAGAAGTCGTATCCTTGGTGCAAGTCAAACTCGGTTGACCGGCATCCTCTGGTTACTAGAGTTCATAACTGGGAACAAGTCGAGCAACAACTACTTCCATGGATCGATTCGTGAACTATTTTCTTAAGCCTAGAACATTGGTCGATGCTGCAATAGCGAACTAGAGTGATATTGTACTCTGGCAATAGTTGGTTGTTGCAGTGAAGTGACATTCTTGTATATACGTATATTTTTTTCACTTGTTTTAGATGATTAGAGGAGATTTAGGATTAGATAATCTGTCAAATGAAACCGAACGTTGCTAGACGCTCGTTTCTTTTTAGGGGAATAGAGGTTTTTGAGAGATGATATTGAGCTTGACCAAAAGCTTTTCGGGTTCGGCCACATTTTATGTTCGCCGATTTTGTTGATTTTTTAATCAGTAAAAGTATACATGAATCCTTTCGAACTGTTTTCCTTTGTGTGTGCACTTCACACATCTCATTTTTGCACGATGTGTATTGTTTTTTTTTTTCTAACCATCTTTTGCATTTCCTTTCTCAAATCAAATTCAACAAAACAGAAATTTAAAACAATAAAAAATCAAGAAGTAATATTATTTTAATTAATCCTCAAAATCGGAAAATGGATTATTCTTCATATAGGGTACCGATTTTGAGAATATATCACATGAGTAGTTGGACTTGACCATTAATTTTGACGCTCAACAAGTAAAATCAACATGATTTGTGTCCTTGGAATGTTTTCTTAGCCGGTCTTACAAAATTTGAGATCTTAGTTGAAAAATATGTATGTTATGTTTAGATTAAACTAATATTTCTTTTTTCCAAAATGCAAATTATATTATCAAATTCTTATGTACTAGTTGTCACCTAAATTTTTCTCGATGTGAGTTGTGGTTAATTCATTTATTTTGTTTCAAATAACAAATTAATTAGCATTAAAGCAAAAGCAATTAGTGATACATTAATTCCATTATTTTGTCATTTATGCATTTAATTACTCTCATTATTATTTTAAGAAAAAAGGAAAGTAACTAACACATATGGATAAATTGAAATTGGATTATGGTTTGAAAAAATAATTAGGAAAAAAAATAAAGATTAAAGTTTTGGAGCCTTAAATTTTTGGAGTTGTCTTCTAAGCCATGGCCGGGTCCGAACGTTTTACCCGTGACATATAGTGGGGGACCATGGACATATATGTATATATCACGTTGAATAAATTGTAAACATTTCTAATATGAAATGTTTTCTTATAAGAAACAAGTATTTCTTTTTCACCATGAAAAAGAAAGATAGAAGAAACAAACACAGTGAGGAAAATCCCAAAAAAGTGGGGTGTAATTGAATAATGATGGACAAAATAATTCAAAGACACAAATTACGTTACTAATGTATTAATGAAATATTTGTTCAATATGATCCAGATTTGGAATTGATTTAATATTATATAGTGCTAAAATAGTAAAATATTCAAAACTTAATATTATTTTTTAATGAATAGACAAATTTAACAGTTTATTTATAAAATAATATCTAATTTATTTTGATTATATATAAATTTTTATGCATTTGTTGCTTTGTAAATTATATTATTCAAATTGTTTACCAAATCATTTGTGTGATTTATTTGGTTTTTTTAGAACTGAATACTTTGACGTGGAAGAGAAGCACTTGGTTATAGTTATCATATGTGTTAATGGTGACCAAACATTATAAATTAGGACCTCATCAATAGAGATGATGGGAAGTGTGCACCGACAAATTTTTTTTATGTCAAAAAAATTTAGTTTCCATGGAATTTTCTAGTCTATTGTGACACTTTTTTTGTACTAGCTGATTTATTAAAAAAATCTACATAAAAAATTTTGTGACCAAAATACTCACACCGACAATAGTGTTTGTTATAGATTTTTTTTCCTGAGGTTCTTGCTAGCCAATAGTTGAGATTTTTCTTATATTTAATAGTTTCATGTACTAAAATACTATTTTTTTCTTAAATTAAAGATATTCACCATCAATCCAATAACTAATCCTTAGCTGAATATGGATACATCATTGAATGAAATAATCGGTCCAGGTAAGACTGGATTACACCTAAAGTCAGATATCATTCACAAGTCATTTTATTTAAAAGGAATGAATCCCTTATGTCTTGGAATCACTTTAATCCAAGAGATATAAGCAGACAGACTGAGACACATTCATGCTTCTTATATTATTCCTGATACTCTCTTGCATAAAAATGTCCTCTCGGTTTGAAATATTATGTCTTCAACTTCATTCAATAGATGGAGCTGCCAAGATTCGAACCCTCTACCTAGTATCATGTCCCAGAAACTCTTATGTCATGCTATAAAACTGAAAGATTCAATTGATATGTAAGATCTAACCGTCACTCGTAAACTATTCCGGACACCAACAAAGCTGAACAAAACACATCCTCTAATTCTTGGATAATCTTCTTGGACCCACATCACCACATCCAATCTCCTATAAAAGAAATGGTGGTGAATAGTTAATACCACACAACATTTTAGTTGGGCACATTTAATTTGCCTGTATTAACACAACTTCACATTTATTGCCGACAAAAACACAAGCAAACCAAAACCAAACCAAACCCAAAATGAAGCAATTATTTCCGCCATTACCAAACACCAAGAACAACAACAAGCTATGGATACTCTTGGCTATCTTTGCATCCCTCCTCCTAATGGCAGCCATTATCGCCTCCCTTACATCAACAAACCGACCCGAATCGCGATCCCACTCCATTATCAAATCCTCTTGCTCAGCCACATTGTACCCTCACCTATGTTTCTCTTCAATCTCGAAATCCGCAACCCTAATCAACACCCCGAGAGATGTTACCGATCTCTCTCTGAACGTGACTCTCGCTTCGGTTCAAAGCACTTACTCGAAAATCAACGCGCTTGCCTCGCGTAGGAGCTCGTTCACGGTGCGTGGGAATACTGCTCTGAAAGATTGTTTGGAATTGCTGAGTGAGACTATGGATGAGATTCATAAGGCTGCGAAGGAGCTCAAGGATTATCCTTCTTCGAAAAAGTCGGTTGCTGAACATGCTGAGGATCTCAACACTCTTCTCAGTGCTGCTATCACTAACCAAGATACTTGTCTTGATGGTTTCTCTCACGACAAAGCCGACATTAAGGTACCCTTCTTGGATTTTTGTTTGCTTTTTTACGGTAGAAAATGTCCGTCACTATACTTTAGCAACAAAAATGTTCGTTGCAATATTTAGCAACGGATTCTTTGTCATACTTCCGTCAGCATATATATATATTTTTTCGTTTTTGTGTCTATAGATCTTCACGGCCTTCATTGGATCTGGTCCGCTCCTGGATCCAACTATTAAATAAAATTTTAGTTAGATTTTGTAACCAGTGAAGTATACAAATATGTTCTAGAATTTTAGGCTACAACAAATTGGTAAATGTGGTTTCTATAACGTTGTAGTGTAGATGGAAACATTTTTTTTGTTGATGTTTAAAAAATAATAGATATTGTTACATATAACAAAAAAAGTTCGATAATAATAGTGCGAGATGAAATTTTTCCCAACAAAATTAGTTACCTCGATTTTCTGAAGTAATATTTTAAATTCTTACAAGGTTTGGACTCTCAAAGTTGGAGATTTTTAGACCTAAAAGGATCAAGGAACTAGTTAACTAATGAACTAAATCTATGGGTATAGCTTAGATGGTACCACTTGTTAAATTCATTTGAAAAAATTCAAGTTCAAATTCCAAAAATAAATAAGTAAAGAATGTTGAAGAGATTAACCAATGATTAAATCGCAAAAACAATTATCTCTATAACGATACATATTGTTCATACAAATAGTAAACTATAAGAATACTTTTCATTTATATATGTTTGTGTTGAAAATTTATATAAAAAAAAAGATTTACAGGATTTAAATTATCGACCTTTTAATCTAAAAATCTATATATCATGCATTCCTAAAATAATGTTTATTATGTAGCGGATTAACTCCCAAAACAATCGCGAAAATAACATTCAAATAAAGCAGTAAAAGCAACAAACAAGAACACAAGCGATTTTTTACTTGGTTCCCCCCGCTTGGACTTAATAGGCCAAACTTTTGAAGGAGTAATCCAAGGATCTTAAGATGAGAAG
>CATIWQ010497655.1:0-13726 GCA_949673415.1 Euphorbia schlechtendalii
GTATTGCGGACGGTTCTTTTAAGAGAACCGTCCGCAATACACGTATTCCAGACGGTTCAAAACCGTCCATATTGCTTCTGACCAATGGTGTCGAGGCTTATGCGGACGGTTCATAACCTTCCGGAATAGCCCAACAGAACAGTCCCTAAAAGCCATTTTTCTGCACTAGTGGCCGTTGCCTCTTAATCTTGTTTTCGTTAACAATCCGTTAGAGTAGCTCGTCCAACTCTGATCCATGCCATGCTGTATCAGGTTGATTTTGGGGGTCTGCTTTATTCGGTAGTTGCAGGTTAGTTTTGCAGAGAAGATTTTGTTCCTGATTTTGCAACAAGTTTTGTCTTGTAGTGGACTTGGGGACAAAACGCGCAGCGACAATAAATGCAAAGTCATCTTTCTTGACTTTTAGCGCCGAAAGACTAAGTTGACCTTTGCAGAACATCAGAGGAACTTCTTAAGGTTCTGAGTCTTGAGTATTCTTTTGAACTTCAACCTGCCTCTGAGATGTCACAGCTCTGCTGACATGTTTGGTAGCTTCTGAGGCAATTTGCTTTTGAACTTTGCTTCTGGACTCAGAACTTACAAAACTAAATTAATCTTTCTTCAGAATCTAACAGCTACCTAGGCGCCCCCTTGGCCGATTTTTTCCGATTAGGCGTCACATAGACGTTTTTTTCAAGATATACCAATATTTCAAATGGTGATAGTTGAATTTTGGTAACTCACAAAAATTAACTCGGTTTATAAAACTACTATACATCATAATCTCCTCACTATAAGTCTCATTTTAAGTCTCAAATTGAAAATAATGTAAATAAAAAGAGATTTAAGATAATTTAGAACAACATACAACACTTAAAATTCATATTCCTAATGTAATTTTTGATAAATTATATTTTTTATCCTTTATTATTTATAATATATTTTCATGCTATAATTTGAATTTTAATTGAATTTATAATTTTAATATATGTAACAAGTAATACAAATCCGTTTAGACCTTGTTTCTATTAGAATTACAACACTCAAAAGAACAATTTTGATTAAACATAATACAAGAATACTCACTCAAATACAACACTACAACTCACTCTTATTTTTCTTCTTTTCTTTCTTAAAAAATTTTTACTTCTACTTGATGATAAGAAAATAAACAACTCACCTATTTATAGGTAAATGATACAACTCCCAACTAACACATTTATTAACCACAACATCCAACTAACCACAACTCCCAATTTAAATAATTAATAGCCAATTTATTTGGTTGAATTTAATGACCTCTAAATTGGTGTTAGTTAATAGCTTCCAATTTGGTTTGAGTTTCTTAGTTGGATCAAGTTTATAATCTAACAGTCTCATCCCCGAAAACTTGAGCACCCAACTAGCACCTATCTATTTTTAAAGCATCGGTTAATCTTTGCATTTCTCCAAGGATGTGGTTGAGTGGAAGAGACTCGTATATTTTTAATCAAATGTTTTGTGATCGATTCCTGACTTTAAGAGAATCATATATTCTTTCAACTCAACTAAATGCTTCTCGATTTCACCTAATACATTGTATTTTGGGTAAACTTAAAAAACGTACCATGTGATTTCACTGTTTTTCGAAATGGTCCCTGTGAAATTTTTTTTTCAAAAGCATGCCTATGTTTACAAACGTTAGCAAATTACTGATTTTTAATTAACACCGTCTAAAAAGTGACGGGCATTATTGGAAAAATATAATGTTGACCAACATTCAAACCTAATTGTCTAAACCCCATGTTCTTCCTCAAACTCCATTATGATTACATAACTTCAAAAATGGTTACATATCAAAATTTTCAACAACAATCCCTTTACCCTACTCTTTCTCCCAAAAAATAAATTCTCGTGCTCCAATTTCTCATTTCGCATCTCCGTCCACTGTAATAGCTAGGGATGTCAAAGAGGCGGGGCGGGGCGGGAGCGGTTTGTACAATACCACACCCGCACCCAACGTTTTCAGGGGCGGTTTCGGGGATTCCCCATTTAGTGTATCGGGGATTATTTCACCCCCATTCCGCACCCGCGCGGGTTCGGTTGGGTCTCGAGGAATCCCCACCCTAATTCTAAAGATTATAAATTTAAATTAAAAGTCCTCATTCATCCCATTTTCATGCAATGTTCCAACTTTCAACAAGACTTTCCTCCCAATTTTGAACATATAAAATCTTGTAGTTTTATCACTAATTACATACGCAATCAACCCAATTTCAAATTTCATAAAAAAACTTTTTCCTAGAAATAGCATTTGTAGTCACAGTACAATATTCTGATTCTGTTTGTATGTAAATAATCGAAGTTTCTGGCCAAAATTTGGCTAACCAACTAGACTTAAGTATTTATTTAATTTATAGTTAATTTCTAATAATTCATAATCCCTCAAACCCCTAAATTTTTGTCCCAAATCTCTAATATTTCCGAACAATCGCCACAAATAAACAATTTACAAAATTGGCAGTACCATCACTAATTTGACAGAAACAATTCATTGAATACTTAATATAATCAAATTTAAATAAACTTCATTAGGAGCATTTGAGACTCAAAATAAAGGAGCTGGATTTTATTTAAACATCATTGATTGGGTAGAAAGAAATATAAAATACCTGAATTTATCCTGCAGATGACTCCATGTATCATGTAATTGATGAAGCTTTTCAATTTGATATTATCAGAAGAAAAAAGATAGAGAGCAAGATGGGTGTTGTTTTGTAGAGTGAAGCCGTGAAATTGAAAAGTGATGAGATGTGATAGGGTTTTAGTGATGGACATTATTTATACCTAGTAATAAAAGATGGGCTTATTATTTGTAGTTGGGTTAATGTAGTTGGGCTTTCAAAATTGACAAAAAAAATGCCGGATGCTTTTTAAATTATATATATAAAATTTCGGGTATTTTATCGGGGAATTATTCGGGGGCGATGCGGAATCCCCATGGGGCAGGGATAGCTTCTCTCAAAAACGCCCAAGTTTTTCAACGGGCGGAAAATAATCCCCAGTGATAACTTATTTGGGTGAAAATTTCGATTATTCCCCGCACCCATCAATTCGGATCCCCACGGTTTTCGGATAATCCCCGCCTGACGTTCCTGGTGCTAGCTTGAAGCGCCAGAGAAAATTGAGAAGCTTGGCTGCTGCTTTCGCCCTTGCTACGGTTGCCGTTACTACTCCTAACGCAGTTGAGACCACTCCGGTTGTGGAGGAGAAGCCGAAGTTTAATGTTGTGATTCCGTAAGTACCATCTATTTAGAAAATTACAGTGTTTACTGGTTAATTACATGCCTTTTGCTCTGATTTTGGGAGATCTGTAGTATGTAGGTTGTAAAATCAAAATATATTCCACAATTCTTGATTTCATTTTGCTCTAATTTTTGGGCATATTGAAGAACCCAATTTGAACCATTGCCCAATTCCTGTTCTTTTCTGAAACTTCTAGTAGCTCTGTGAAACTAAATTGACAAGGTCTGTTTGGTAACACTTGTCTTTGTTTTAGGAAAAGCTTTTCCATTTTAAGTTTGTTTACTGCTGAAATGAAAATTGATTAAGACGACAAAAAAAGGCACAAAATGGAGAGAAAGATGACGAAGCTACATAGTAGAATCCGAATCAATTGAACAATAAAATTTAGAAACTTGGTGGAAGACATTCCGGCGGTAAATTTAGAAACTAGAGGAATGAGGAGAAGATTGAACAATAAAGAAAAGTTCCATGAGAGGATTTTGTGAGATTGAGTTGAACTCTCGGATGAATGAGTGGTTCAAATAATTTGGAAGGAATTGGGAATTTTTTTGGCTTATACAGTGGAAATAATTAGGTTGCCGAAAATAGCCCTTTGCCACGTCACTTTCCAAACGGTGTCAATTAAAAATAAGTCTTTTGCTAACGTTAACTTTTGAAAAAAAAAATTCCACAGCACCATTTCTAAAAACAGCAAAACCACAGGGTACGTTACCTTGTATTTTTATAGAGTCATGGAGATATATTTCTGGTCAACAGCTTTACTAACTCAATTTTGTTGCAGAAGAGAAGAGGGTGGTTCAGAGTTACCGTAAATTGGGATTGCATAAGCGAGCAAGGTTGATGGCTGATTATATTTCTATTAACTACTTTGTAAGTGAATATATTCATTAGTATGTATCTTGTTTTAAATAAACGATCTTTTCAACATATTTATTTTCTTTCAAACCTGTTACAATAATCGGCAAGAAATGTATTTTCTCTGGATATACAGAAACGATGAGGAATTTGAATCAGGGCTAACAACCACTCCTTGGCCGATGGATAAGTTGGGTTACATCCGTATAACACAAATCTATTTGGTTTGTATTAAAACTTAATCTGAACTACTTGAGTAGTTAATTATGCTGCAACTTTTCTGTACTAGCTTCGAAATTATGAGGGTATCAACTCATGCAAAGCAGACTATTTAGCTTATGTTAAAGCACTACTAGAACTATTACATTTAATAGCAAAAAAATTGCTGCAATACAACTTATTTAGCTGCAAATTTCAAACGTTGCCACTAAAAACACATTAATTAGCAACCAAATTATATCAGATTCTGGTTACATATACTTTTGGTCGCAATTTGGTTTTAGGAACATGCATCAACTGATCCTTCATGGGAACTGAAATTACTTGGAGGATATGTGTGGAACTTTTAACCAATTTCTTTTTTATTATAAATAAGGATTTTGTAAGAGTTTGGTATCGATCCCCTGACTTCTCACATCTGTGTAGCAATTGAGTTACAATTTAATCAATTTTTGTGCATAAAATTATAATTTTGAATCGTAAGATGACTTGAATTTATTGGTGTGATTGACTAATTTATTACCGAGTTGAAGTTATAACAACAAACTTGTATGATGATAAGAAGTTGACTTGATTAATCAATTATGCTGCTGACCTATAATATAATGGACAAAAACTATTTTAATATACAAAAAAGATTCATAAACTAAAGCTAAACATCATAGAAAAACACTTAAGGAATATAATAAGTGGGATGGGAAGGTGTCAATATTAATTAGAGTTAATTTGTTTTATTGAAACGCTGAATTTGATTCCGGCCTCTTTAATATGAAGTATACAACAGATCATTCCATTCTGCAATTGATTCTTTCCACTCAATGCTTCTCAATTTAACCTTTCATGAGATTATGACAATTTTGGTAATAAGTTGTACTTATTTTTTAGAGTTAATATTAATAGCTAATATGAATAAGGATCGCTCATCAGTTATTTTACTTATTTAATTTTTATTTTTTTTTGCAGAACAATTAACGTTGGATTTGGATTGTATAATTAAGCAAGATGGATTATGCAGCCGCTGGCAGATAGTCATTTCTCCATCTTCTTCCTTTTTCAGCCTATCAGGGAGCATGCCTTGGTCAAGCTGAGCAGGTAAGATACTCAACTAAGGAAGGCTTCTATCTAGAATTGAATGTTAATAATTTAACTATATACGTAATACGCATATTTCGAATTCTTCGAATAAATCGCCTGTATAACAGATCTACGAATAGCCCCTCTAACAATGTATTTAAGGGGGTTAGCACCAGTACTTTACCTAAAGACCCTCGTATGAAGCTCTAATACCACCTCGACTGATTATGGTTCTGTTCTCTAATTTCTAAGTGATTTAATATATATATATACTAGGTTGCACGGACAAGCCTCGAGTGTCCGAGGCGACACGGACACGTGGATACGCAAATTTCCAAAAAATATGTATTTGAACACGGCCGAGACATGGCGACTACAAAAATTCGTAAAAATGTAAAATTGTCCACAATTATATAAATATTCAAACATTCATATAATCCATAATCATTTACTCTTACAAAACAACAAAATACCAATCCAAAATATGTGGAAAATTAATATATGTGGAAAAATACAAAAAAAATACAAGCACTTCAATTCAATTTCATTAAAACTACAAAGCTCAAAAATCAAAAGTAAATAGCTTGCAATCAATTCAAAAAGAAAAGAGAAAAGAATGAAAAAGACACCCAAACCACTATTGACTATACTATATCTAGATTAGAATAACTGAGATTTCAAGTCACCAACAAAAGACCTATTATCACTATAACAGAAGTTGAGGTAAAAGAACTAAGATATTAGGTTGCCGGAGACGAAGAGAGGGCTTATATGTTGCCGGAGACGAAGAGAATAATCACCTACACAGGCTGCTGGAGAGAGTAATCGCCTAAGCAGGTTTGTTGAATTAATTACTAAGCAGGCTGCTAAAGATGACGAGAGTAATTGCAGAGACATCACTAAGTAGATAAAAGAAATTATCCCTCTGCCGGAGATGATGACAGGTGACCGGAGGTTGAACGATGGCGGCGCGGTGGTTGGAGGAAGAGTCGTCGGAGTTTGAGCAGTGTTGTGGAATGAGTTTGAGTCTTTGAGAGGAATACAAGGTTGTACGCTAATGAGCTTTGAAATGCTTTGTTTCCTGTGTCCTGTGTGTCCATGCAGAAGTGTCCGGATAAATAAGCTGACGTGGCTTATCGATTTAAAATTCGGCGTGTCCGACACGTGTCCGACTCATGGACACTCCTGCTTTAGGAGTGTCCGTGTATTATACAGGCAACCAACAAGTAGCCATTCACAATGTGGGCAACAGGGAAAGGAGGAAACCAATATGACACTGATCAGCTCGGCAAAGTTTCCTTCATGTCAACTTAAGAGTAGCAGTCACAAATTATCGCATGGAGGCATTCCAACAATGTGGTAATGAAGAGACAAAAGCACTTAATCTACTTAGAACAAAGAGACAAAAAAGAAATAATGAAAAAAAACCTATCAGAGTAACTATGACAAAAAGCCTCATCTGGACAGATATCCATGGCTTTTGAAAGTATTCATCTTTTAGGTATAAGTTAATTTGCAAATATATTCTATAAACTGAAAAGCTATATTGATATTATCCACAATTGGAAATGCGGGAACCAATAATCTCTATTTATTGAAATACTGTAAAGGAATTAAAGTGTAGAGATATTCAAGAGTGCATGCATTCAAAGGAATTTAAGAAGAGATAAAATGGAATACTTGGCTGAAATCTTACAATAAAGATTCTACCAAATCACATAAGATAGCCAGGACAATACAATGATGATCTCCATCAGTGTAACTATGACTTAAATAAGCTTCATTGGAACTTAGTCCTAAACCTTTTATAGTTTTCATCATGTGGAGATCTTTCTAGTGGAATACAACTGAAAAAGAGCTTGGCTACAAAATGCTTAGAAAAATTTCAAAAAAGAACTTTAGAGATAGAATCCCTTCATGATCAAGGATCTCCATTTAAAACTCAAAAGCTGCTAAATTAGTGTTCCATGGTCGTAAACATGTTTGAACATACTGACAAATGTACAATCTACAAAAGATTTGAACTCATGAATAACAGTATGCCGAGAAATAATATAGGCAACAGGGAAAAAGAGGAAATCAAATGGCAATTAATAACCTCGGCAAAGTTGCCTGTAAGGTCGCTAAATTACTGTTTCATGATTGGAATATGTTCGGTGGCAATTGGTACAATCTACAAAGAGACTTGAACACAAGAATCACCATATGGCAGAAGATAATATTGGCAACAGGGAAAAAGAGGAAACCAAATGGTAACTGGTCACCTCGGCAAAGTTGCCAGCAATGCAACTAAATTACGTTTCGTGATTATGGATATGTTCAGACATACAGACCATTGGTGCAATCCACATTAAAGATTTGAACGCAAGAGTCACAGTACAGTCAGTTTAATGTTGGCAACAGGGAAAAAGAGGAAATCAACAAGCAATTAATTACCTCGGCAAAGTTGCCAGTACTTCAAATTCCCACATAGTTCTAAACCAAAATGAAAAGTGTTCAGGAGTATACAATTTAAACAAATCAAAGAACTCCCATAGCATAGTAGCTATGACAAATGCATCATTTAAAAGTTAATCCATAGTTTATGAAAAAAATTTAAACACTCGGGGAACCCCATTCCTCTATGAGGAGGTAACGCATATGGAATGGAGCATAAGTGTTATGTAAGCAACAAAAAGGGTCAGAGATAAATATACAAAGCACTATGCAAACAACCAAAAGGCATAGTCAATAAAATACAAAACGATGACTTGAATCCAATTCAGAGATAAAACAACAAAAATTGAAGAAGAGTAACAGTTAGAAATAAGAAAAAAAAACTACGAGGAGCTGGAAGGACGAGGAAACTAAACATACACTAGTGAAACAGTAAAGAAATTTTCTCATAGAAATGTCACCTTCTTCCCTGGCCTTACAAGCCTTAAAGCGACTTCAGCAGCTGTATTTGCTGCAGCTATAACATCAGCAGCCCTGCCCGTAACTGGTCCTTCTTGAAGAACATGGGTAAGTGCAACTACTGCAATGAAACCATCTATATGGCATCCCATATCTCTGGGACACATGAGAAAGAATAACCAGCCATCAGCACATCTAAAGAAGCATTGTTTAACAAAATACAATATTGCATAAAACAGCTCCAGAATCTTACATCTTGATCAAATCACCCTCTTCCAACACCGTCTCATCACTAGCAAGTGGAGAAAAATGGCAAACAGTGTTATTCACAGAAATACAGGTAGGGAATGCAACTCCTCTTTCAATCTTCTTCTTCACATTCTTGTACATATTACCCGTTTGCCTTCATACAAACACGAAAAGAATTACCAACCCCATAAAAGATTTCTACATTAACAAGAGAAAACCAACCAAAAGCAATATTTTCTGCATGGAGAGGAGATTAGAAGCCATACTCTCTGATGTATGCATCTCCTTTCTCACAAAGGTCAACAATCTTAGCCTTGGGCTTACAATCTGATATCACCAACTGCAGAGCCTCTGCACAAAATTTACACATTTCAGGCCAACATCAACAAAAATAAAACTCAATTCGACAGAAGACATAGTAAAGAATAATGTATAAATATATATTGAGACGAGGATGTATTACTGTTGACGATCTCAGCAGCACTCTTGTATTTGGTAACGACTTCCGGCGAGCTGAGATCCAACTCCTTCTCCTCTCTTTCGTCGTCAGACGACATGGTTCCGAGCTTCACTAACTTACAGACAAGAGAAAAAAACTATGTGATATGCAAGAAATGATTCAATCCAAGAGGCAGAACAAACGAAGAGACTGACGGCGAAGGCGGTGAAGATTAGGGTTTAGCGGAACCAGAGAAGTCCAAAGAGATGAGGTGGCTGCAATAGAACTAGGGTTACAGTGTTGTAGTGCTTTATATAGGAACTTCTATATTTTATATGGCTCTCATTTTACTGTTAATTTGTTCTTTTTCAGATTTTATTGCCTAACAGCATATTACGTGTATATTGATTAGTTTTACTATTTTAAAAATCCCCCCATCCTCACTGTTACTGTGAAGGTTGTCATTCGAATTTATGTTCTTTGAGCGTTATGATGTGTTTGATCAATTTATTACCGTTTAGGCATGGTCTAAGCTAATTTTTCCGTTCATGCGCCCCTTAAGTCAAATCTTTTCTACACTAATATGTGAATTTCAAGATATTGATATTTCGAATGAATATGGTTTAATTTTATAAAGTCATAAATAAGGATGGTAACGGGCCGGATCCTGGTCGGGTCCGGTTTGGACCCGGCCCGGATCTGTTTTAATATATTGGACCCGGATCTGACCCGGATCCGGCGGGTCCATAATTTACGGATCCCACGGATCCGGGTTCAAAACGGGTCCATGTAATTAACATCAAATTTTTAGTTCCAGCTTCCATACTTGTACATTTCACCTTATTTTAAATAGTTTACATGCTCATTTAATTATGTTCATGCAATTGGATTTACGTGGATATCAAATAATATTAATTATCCAATATTTTTGGGGTAAATAATAAATAAAAAAATACAATTAATATTTAAATACGGATCCGGATCCGAGTTTCATTACCCGGACCCGGACCCGGACCCGGATCCGAAGGGTCCAAAAAAAGGGATCCGGACCCTAAAAAACGGATCCGGATCCACGGATCCGGACCGGGTCCGGGAACCGTTGCCATCCCTGTACCAGACAGACCGTTATATTGGCTTGTTTGGGAACGGGTGTTAGCTGGCCTAAAAAAACTACAAAGGGTTTGGCTAATGCGAATATTGATTTTTATTTTCGTGTAAATCATGTATTAGGCTGTCTTCTTATTGTTATTCTCTTTTAAGTTAAGCACATGTTTGCTCCACCATGTGCCTATGCTTATGCAGTTCCCCTTCTTCTTTTATTATATTATTGTAATTATTATTATTATTATTATTATTATTATTTCTTTTAAGTCAAAAGTTGCTATATATACACCAATACAATCCACCATTATACTTTAATAATTTTTTGTGAAAAACAATTCAGGATGTATTGTTATATAAAATCAAAATAATTGAGAAGTGTTGCTCTATAATATTCATAACGAATTAGACACAGATATAAAATGTCAATGTTAAATTTTTTAGAATTTATCATTAGAGATAAGGACAGTAGTAGATCATATAATAATAATTTCTTACTTAATGAATGAACAAATTGCTGGTTTTTTATTTTTTCTTCTGAGGTAGTTAATGAATTAGGTACGTTATTTCACGGGAGCTCCCATTTCTTATTAAAACTGAAGATCAAAATCAAAGCAATTGATCAGGACTAGGTAAAAGAACTCGAAAATTTGGGAATAAAATTAGATAAAATATTGTCATTTGGACTGAAACTCTCATAACAAAAATAAACTGAATTTAATATACGTGTAGTGTAGTTGTTCAGAACTAAATTGAGCTACAGAATTGCGCTCTGAAAGAAGAGGCATTTGATGATTAGAAAGGGGAAATTTTCAATTTTGTTCATGCTTGTTTACTATTTCCAAAATTAAGCTCTCAATTTTTCATTTTATTTTTTATATTTTTATACAGTTTGATATTTCATTTTTACGGTCTTATATTTTGATTTTTAATTTTTATGTACTTGCATATATCTATTGTATAATTATTATATATGTCAGTTATATATAATATACATGTTATATATCTACTATATATATACGCATACTAATGAGAAATTGAAACTTGAGAAACCTTCTTTTGATCAAAATTTGGGTGAAATATTATTTTATAACTAAACCATTTATGCAAAAAGCCCACTATTATTGTACCCAAATCCAGGTATCAAAAAACGATGGGCCAAGACTTACATTACAAAAGCCTGCTTAGGCCCACGCTTGGCGCAGTCATATCTCATAGGTTCACTATCAGGAATCAAATAACATTTTTTGATTATTCAACGATATTAATATACGTATAATTTAACGTTTTGACAAAAGAAAAAAACTTCTTGCCAGAGAAAAAAATGCATTAGATCAGGGTAGTAAGAACATAGTAAGCAGGTTGAAGACCCTAGCAGGAGAGCAAATTAATGAAATGGGTATAATAAGTAGATGCAATGGCAGAATTCACATTACAAGGTGTCATAAAAAGGGTCATTATACCAGATTCCGTAGCTACTTCTTCTGCAATGCCTAATGTCACCCACTTTCATGTCTCCCCTTGTCTTGCTTCTCTTTTTATCTTATATTTCATGAAACTTGGATATTGTTCTTTCATTAAAAAATTATGTAACATTGATAATATTGATGACTAACCTAACAAAGTGTTACCTCGAGGAAGAATATACTTGTATGGCTTTTGATTCGTCTGCTTAACTTTAGGGTGTCGTTGTTGATCAAGATTCGGACAAGTTAAACTGGACTGTTTGGTATATTTTAGGTCATTATCTATTTTATATATATAGCCTTAAATCTGAATAGAAACTACATGAATTATATTATTTTTGTGCTGAATGTGACCATTTTGACTCTTGTAGATAACAAAAAAGAGTCTTTAATAATTTTTTTAGCTTATTGACATTAATTCATAGTTTCTTAAAAAATATTAAGTATAAATTAATATATGTACTTGAATCAATATACGTGTAGTTTTTCGTAGACCTACTCATGGATCTAGGTACGTGCCCAATCCCGACCCGAACCCACTTTTATGGATCAGGTTTGGACACTCAATTTCAAAAAAAAAAAACCCAACCCGAACCTAAGCCCATTGAACCTTGATATTTTATAGGTCGGACTTGGTTTATGCATATACAACCGAGCCCGGCCTGATTGATATATATATATATATATATATATATATTATGTTTAATAATTACTTTGACTTTTTATATTTTTACCTATTGAGTATTTTGATCTAAATGCAATAGAAATTTTAAAAGAAGAAATTATTAGCAAGGAGAAATCGGTTTGTATGGAATCAAAAGTTCCATACAGCATCACAAGTTCAACGTCACGGTCTCGGTTTCTTGGAAGAATGAAGCTCGGCGAATAGGCAGCCTCTGTTGCATCGATTGGTAGCCCAAAAAACAACTAGCCTCCTCCTCTCAATTAGATAAAGTGTAATATTGACGCTAGTCTCTTTCATTCAGGCAATTCTATCGATCATGGATGCATAGATCGTGATTCAACAGGAAGAGTGCTTACAACGAGATCCGTTTTGCTACAAGGAGGTGGTGATCCATTCCTAGCTGAAGCCATAAGCTGCAGAGAAGCTCTTAGTTGGCTGAAAGACAACAACTTCGACCATATCATCCTTGAATTAGATGCACTAAACGTAGTTAATGCCTTGAATGATAGCTTTATTTTCCTTTCCCCGATAGGACTTATTTTTTCAGACTATAAGTCTATTATTAGACATTTTACTGACACTAGCATTGTGTTTACCAATAGGTTTGCGAACCTTGTTACACATCTGCTTGCCGGAGCAGCGAGCTTCTCGACAAGTAAGGAGACTCAATTGTTTAGTTCACCTTAGATTAGAACTGTTATCATCTCTGATTATTATATATTATTTTGACCTATTCATCAATCAAAAAAGAAGAAATTACTATGGATCATGTGTCGAACTTGAGAATGACTTTATAAATCCGACCTGAACCTGAAATTTTAAAGTGTGAACTAAATTGGACTTAAATTGATATTTTTTATACAAATTCAGATTGAGCCCGGTCCGGAGGCTTAGTTGTTAAGAAGACTCCTTTTTTTGCTGGGGACTGGGCCATAACTAAATTAATTTACACGTATAACTAAAAATAAACTGAATTCAATGTTATTGTGGAAAAAATTAAGTATAAATTCTTTTATAATTTTCAACAGCCCTTTGCTCAGGCCTCAGAATGTCAGAAACGGTGATATCCCTCTAATTTTGCTGCCCCTGTCATTTCATATTACGCGTACTTTCTATATATCACTTTGACCCGTTAATAGATTTTGAGTCTTGTTTATGAGAATTTTATGTCTTGTAATGTGCTTTGGAATTTTGATTTCCCATTTTTATTATAAATATTATAACATTTGGATTTAGCATTATTCTCATAAGTCAGACATATCTGCCCAAAGTTTCCAGTGGCATTGTTACACGTTACCCATTCACATTGTTTACAGTTGCTGCAGAAGCCAGAAACTGAATACTTCAATAAATAAACCCAACCATTTCTACAATTTACTGCTATTGGTTGCACTAGTATATGACAAGCTGAGGTGATAAGAAATCTCCAGCAATATGAACGCTTTACTCAGCACTACAGATTAAGTATAACAAGCAACG
>CATIWQ010497740.1:0-19853 GCA_949673415.1 Euphorbia schlechtendalii
CATAAATAAAGTCTGCAGCAGCTCCGGAGAGGTAGGCGAAATTGGCCGAACTCCGTTATCAAATATTGTGTTATTTTTCCGTTGTTATTTTCGCATTCCATTAATCTGGTAGTACGGGAATTACCACGTTTATTCCCTAACATTAGGAATGCTAATCCATAATTAGGTTGTCCCCTCATCTACAAAAAAAATGTTATATGTCACATATGATACATTTTCTCTCCTCTTTTTTAATCTTCCCTTTCATAAAGGTTTTCAAATGGAAAAATATTAATGATTGAGGACGGAAAAATCACATTTTCCCAATTCAGTGTCCCAAACAATGTTTCTCATCGCCCGGTCTTGTCAATTTCAGGGCCTAGGCAAAATAATATACCAAGTAATAAAATGAGTCCTTAATAAAAACAAATTCTTTTTGTGAATATTAGGTCTTGAACTCATGAGATATTACCTTTAACTTTTTCATTAAATGATTAACCAGCTCTTTTAACATCAATTGATGTTCATTTTTACCTTCCAACTATGCGCCATAGGCTGCACTGCTTGCACCCTCTATTGATCCGGCCATGCTTCCATTTGAATTCTACCATATGACAATTTTTAGGAAAGAAAAAGTTAAGAGAGAGAGAGAGAGAGAGAGAGAGAGAGTAGTTTCAGAATTTGAATTATTAAAAACATTGAATTAAGATTATGTGATTTTTTCCGGGAACATGCAAGAAAACATCCAATTGAGGACATAACATTTTTATCGGGCAATTATTGAAGAAATTTAATATATGATTTATTAATGTTAGCTTTTCTTTGTTAAGGTAATTTTATTATTACAAATTGAGCATGCTAGAAAATATAGTTTATTGTCTGTATAGAAGCCGATTCCAGCTTCATGCCAAGTCTTGGCTACAAGCAAGCAATTGATTTAAACTGTGAAAAAGGCGAATAAAAGTCTAAAAGCTAACCATCATTTTTTATTTATTGTCTTTAGAATTATGAAGATGTTGATTAATCAACTATAATCTCTCCTTTTCGGACACAAAAATAACTTGGCGTGTAGCTAATTTAGAGCATGTTCTCTTTGAAGTACAAAACAATTCAATTCAACACAATTTAATCTTTAACTATGCATAGTTATAAATTTACATCAATATAAGTGCAGTTCAATCCACTTTAATTTTGTTCAACTTTAGTTAAAAAGAACATGGCCTCATTCTTGATAAAGATAAACGGTAATCTTCAAAAACTTGGCTTGTGGGTTGAGTTGTTTTACAAAATGGTTTCCACATGGTCCGTATTTTCAAAAGATAGCGAATAAATGAAAAAAATCCTTAATTTGGGCAAATTTAAAAAATGTAACTTGTGATTTCCCTCGTTTGCGAAATGAAATTGGAAGAATTTTTTTTTCATAAAGGGTATGTGGTTTCAAAAAATTTGTAAATGAAGGATTTTCAATATTAAATTAAGTCACGATAAGGGGTAATCTTGTCCATTTTAATTGAAATTTTGTGGGTTGGTTAATAAAAATGCAATACATGTCAGCGATAAATTTTGAAATTTTTTGAATGATGCAAATATTTATATTTAATTAAATTATTATGATAAACTTTAAAAAAATCATAAAAATGAATTATTCCGAATTTTATTCAAATCGTGATGTCCAATTTTTAAATAATTAAGGTTAAATTATAGGCATGTTGAATTGATAAAAATATTCGATGTAACATCATTATTTTGAACAAAAAATATATATTTTATCCTCTTTTTGCAAACTTTTTGAAGCCACATACCCTTGTTGCAAAAAAAAAAATTTTTCTCAGAACCCATTTTGCAATTGAGTAAAATCACATAGTACTTTTTTTGAAAAATTATATGATAACAAAGGGTAATTTGCCCATTTTTAACTAAATTTTTGCATGTTGGTTTATAAGCATATGGTATCACGGGATCAAGATGGTGCTCCCCGCAAGACAAAAAATGATGTCAGAAGAACTAGGCCGGGTTACCGACGTAGCCTCTGTTATGCCTAAATGAGATTTCGATGAGCAGAGAATAAGTATATGAAATGATTAGAAATTGAGTTGGTTACCTTGGGTGAGTAGCCATGTTATTATATACAACTCGCGAATTTTTTAACTGAAATTTTGCACGTTGGTTAATAAAAATACAATACACATTAGTGATAAAATTTGATTTCTTTTTTCATAAGAAGTGCAAATATTTTTTTTCAATTAAAAGATCATGATAACACTAAAAAATCATTAAAAATGAAAAATCTTTGAAACTTAATAAAATTTTTACTTATAATTTAAAAATTATATGGTTAAATTATAAGAATGTTGAATTTATTAAAACATTATATGTAATGTTAATAAAAAAACTGTTTTTGAAAATAGACCCGTTATTTTCCTTTGTATGTTAACTTTGAAATCACAGACCCCGTTTTAAAGAAAAAAATCCACTCGAATCTGCAAACGTCTAAATCACATATCATTTTTTTTTTAAATTTACAAAAAATAAAAAATGTGTGGCATGGCATATATCGTTAATAAGAAAAAGATATGCCCAATACAACAATACATATTTCCAAATCATGTTGTGAAGTAACATAACCATAATTAAGGAAGACAATTACATGATATGTAGAAAAATAGCGGGTATGAGAAAAACCATGAGAAACAAAGAAAATAGGGAGGAGAAGTTTAAAATTCGTTCCCATTAACAACATGATAGCATAGCAATATGTAAACTTGGAACTTTCAAACTCAGATTATGTATTAAGCAACGTCATAAACTCAGTGTCTCCATTGCTAAGAAGCTACAACTTACAGGGTGATAAGTAAGAGACTCAATAGAGGCAAATTAGTCATCTGAGCTCAAATCAACGATGATCGGAAGAGCGTTAGTTGAAACTTATGGCTGAACCGAAATTAACGAAAACTTAATCTTAAAAGAGTTAGTTGATTTCTCTTTTTCGCTTATTTTAAAAGAATATCCTTCAAACCAGCAAACAATTTGCATAATGTCAATCCTTATGGAAATGTATTACTAATGAAATACTAATACAAGGAAATTATTATAATAACTAAAATATAGAGAATTTGAAGAAATGAAATTTGTATAATATTTTAATGATGTATTTGATGAATAAACTTCTTACATATTCATGATAAGAAAAGGAAGATAAAATATTAAATATAATGAACCTACACATTAATAATATTAAGTATGGTTATCCAGTGTAAGCTTAAAATATTAATGACATTTTGTAAAAGGCTAATAATAATACACATCAATTGTATAACAAATTATCCAGCACATCCTAAATTTTATTTTGTTAGTTACTTGTGGTGTACGTAACCGAATTATTTTTTTCAATAAAAATGGGATACAAACTTTCCCAATACACAAACTCAAACTAAAAAATGCTATATAAAGGTTAAAGGGTCAGGCGTGCCTTGATTTCAGCCACGAAATTACTTCTAAGAATCTCTTCTTCTACGGTAGTCTCGAGATTCTTCACTTTTACGATCCCTCTTTCGAGCTCCTTATCACCAACCAGAACCATCCACGAAACTCTCGATTCTTTGGCACGATCTATGTGCTTGCTAAATCTCGTACTTACAGTATATGCTGCTTTGATCTTCGCATCCCACAGCTCACTGGCAAGTTCCGCCGCTAATGGCAGCTTACTTTTGTCCCCCAATATGCTAAGTAGAACTTGAGTCTCAGTTGGTCGCGTTATCTGCCAAATAAAAGACCAACTTCAGCAACATACCAAATGCATAAAAATTGGCGTCTTTGAAAAGTCAAACCAATAAGAATCTGACATGCGGCATTGGGGGGGGAGGGGGGAACTAGTACACTTTTGACAAGTTCAGGGGGCTAAGTGAAAATTTTGAAAATTCAAGTTGGCATCAGGCAAAAGTTGCCGAGTTAAGGGGGGTCTCGATGCATTTAACAAAGAGGAAAAGGCCTATCAATAAGTTCTCAGGCATTATGCATGGCAAATGAAGTCTTGAAGCATTTGTTACTTAAAAACAGTAAAGGCATAGGAAATATAAGCATTTATTAGTGGATTGATTGGTCAGTTCGGTTATATCGGGTTTTTTTATTGACTAAAACCGAACCGTTCGAATTAACCGAAAATTTGTGAAATTTATAACTGAAACCGAACCGAACAAACAGAATTACATCAGTTAGGTTCGGTTTTTAAACAACCCTAAGAATCACCTGGTTTCGATCCTTTTGGAGCTGTTCCATTATAGCAAATACACGCTCGATTCCAAGGCTAACTCCAACAGCCGGAACTTGCTTTGTACCAAACATTCCTATAAGGTTATCATATCGGCCACCAGCAGCAATTGAACCTACCTGAAATGCAGCAAACTCTTATTTGCGTCAAAAATGTGGACCCCTCGCAGATTTACTACGAAAAAGAAGGAATAACTGAAGCTGGAAAGAAAGCAAGATAATCAGATAGATATACAGTCCAGAATTTGGGAAGAGTCCATGAAAAACGGAAAATGATACTAGAAGCTAACGTAGACATTGCTGAATCAAAATACGTATTTCGTGAAAAAATAATACATATAATGCGGTAAAGAGGGCAGTCTCCAAAACCAGATGTTTATTAAAGAGTGGGATGTCTTAAAACCCGAAATTATAAAAACAGTGATAGAAAAAAAGAAAACAAATCACTTCTGAATACTGGTTATCTATGTGCTATAAATGAACATGTAAAGCCAATAAGAATATTCAGATGAACTGCCTAAAGCCACAATCTTCGAGATCAAAATACGGGCCTATCTGAATTTTGGAATAATACGTTGAGATTTATCAACAGCGCTCTCATTTAGACAAATTCATGCAAATTACACCTTCAGATTCTAATTATCTTGGAATGGCATCAAATGGACATCCATCTTCCATTCCCACTAGTAAATATAACAAGTTAGAATATAATAAAGATCCAATAATAACATTGTAGATTACATGGAGAATGATCAATAAAGATGACAAACCATAAACATTTACCTGCGTAGTTCCTTTGAAAACAGCTTCAAATATGACTCCAGTATAATAATCAAGCCCTCTAGCAAGACTCAAATCAAAAAGCACTCTGCCAATGCACTTTGACTTGTCAAGAGCATCAAACAAAATTTCTAACTCATCCAATGCACGCTTTGAAGATGCGTTTTTCAAAAACTCGCTTCCCTCCGATTTAAGCTTTGACAATAATTCCTTAGGATGTCCCCTTTCCTTCACAAATGTGCCAATCTTGTCTGCCGTCTCTATACTCAAACCCTTCTCCTCAACCTGAAGAAATTTATAAAAAAAAAATCCATGATCGGAGGAAAATTAAGTAAAATCAGCACTTCGAATCAATATCTTGAAGTTGAAACTGGCTATTAGTAGACAAACACAACAAACCTGAAATTGAATCAATAAACTATTGACATGTTAAAACAGCAACATGTATGGTAACAAGCATATGTTCAAGAAAATTTTTTCTAATTTGCTCAACAGCTTGAGAGCAAGGTGCAGATATCCAGAGGTCACACGATCCAACCAATAGAATATACTGAAAATGATTCAAGGTCCTGCCAATGAATTTGGAAGTTCTAATGACATAATCGCTATACATAAGGTATATAATATTATAATGTTAGGTACAGTGCTTTTCACTACTACATTTCAGATTGGTCTTTTCGGTACATAATTTACCCTTAAGATTCAAGCTACATACCTAAGTCCTAATGTCTATATAGAAATGAGAAGTTTTTTCTCAATTAAACAAAAAACAATGACAATATGTAATTTATTATAAATCTAGACATTCCAACAAATTTTCAGACACGTGATACGGTAAATCATAGATCAATAAGGTATAATCAGAAATTTTGAGATTAAATCTTCACAATACAAATTCATGCTAACAGATACTATAAAAGAAGCTCTAAAGAAGTAAGTTGGTACTTGGTAAGTAGTAAAAATACAAGATTGGAGTTCGAAACTCAATGCAATGGGGATTTGTAAACAAAAAATGAATATAAGAAAAATTTTGAAAATAGGTATGATTTTGAACTGCAAAAGGCAAAAGGCAAAAGGCAAAAAGCATGTTGATGGTGAATATAATGGAAGAGACTTATTTACTAAAAAATTTCCTTTTAAAAATAAATCAAGGCTGGCTGCTGATAGGATATAATATACTCTTACCATTTCTTTTTTAACTTGCTCAAAAGATTGCTTGTCTAGTTTATCGATACTTGAACAAATAGTGCGGAACTTCTCAGGTGGCACTCCACAAATTTCTAACATACCATCCAACAATTTCCGATGATTCAATTTAACCTGACAAGTACAAATAAAAAAAAAGACAAATAAGCATCTGTAATACTTTGCTGGCTCATGTTTACTACTCTGAAGCCAAAAAATGCAAATAAACACTTTTCCGGGCTCCTTAAGCAAGTTTAGAACCATAATAAGTGAACACAGGGAATACAATCAATTAATACGCAGCCTAGTCAAATCAAAAGGAGGGTAGAATTCAAATCCTTTTATTATAAGTTACACCTAAGCACTAACATTAACTTTGAATCTTTAACAGTTGAACCTATAAAACTGATTTTGACTTTTCAGCTCATTTTAGTATGCCATGAAATTGACCTTTTTCGTCAACATTGCCTCATCTCTATGGAAGGAATCATATTTGATGAGACTTAGACTCACATTTGAAAGGATTGGTATTGTCAAATACAAAATAAAATACATGTAAAGATTATGAATGACACAATATGTTGGCAAAGATTACCTCATAATCTCCAATGTCTAACTCATCAAGCAGCTCCGTCAAAATCTTAATAATCTCAAAGTCAGGCCCCATTTCTTCATATGTACCAGCAATATCGAAGTCACATTGATAAAATTCACGGTATCTTCCCTTTGATGGGTTATCTCTTCTATACACTTTAGCTATTTGATATCTTTTGAATGATGTGATACCATTCATGGCCACATACCTAGCAAACGGAACTGTTAAGTCATATCTCAACGAACAAAGCTCTCCACCCTGTAACATGTTAGAAATTATTGTCAACAAACTGGCACAATCATCTGTAGAACACAGAAAGCCACCTAAAAGCAGCCAATTAGAAAATGACCCGAACACTAATAATAAGCCCATACCAAATATTGCTAAATGCAATTTATCATAAGAAAACATTGAAAACTGACAAATACAAATTTTATCAAATGGATACTTATATCTCAAAAAATATTATTAATTATAGACTCATTATCTTCAATGCAATAACCAGCCAGTAAATACACAAACAACTTCCAGCCTGAAAAATACTGAGACTTAAAGCAAACATGCTGATATTTCATATTCAATCAAACCATGTAAATGCCTTTCCATTTTCTAGTGTTGACGAAAGCATTGTAGAGGACCAGAGGTCAAAAAACAAATACGTTACAGCTCACAGAATTGAGCTTAAGTAGTAACTAGTATAGCAATAACAGTGTTGAATTTTCTTAACCTTAACTATATAGGAGCTCACAGAGATCAAAGAATAATACGCATACTTGGTCAGCAAGATCATAAATCAACTTTGAATCCTCCCCATATTTCCCCATAAGCGTTTCTCTCAATTCAAATGCAGGAGTGTCGAGTGCTGTTGCATCATGCCTTTTAAAAACTTCGGTTATTACTGAAAATGCTCTCTCCCTTATCATCATTTGTTCTTTCGCAAAATCACGTGTGCCCTGGCATTTAGAAACAAATTCACAAAATAAGAATACCATAATACTACATTATGGTATAAATGAAGAATCCTTTAGAAACAGTCAAATACACCAACACCTAATACAACAAAGTGATCCATAAAATTAAAAGAAGAGAAACACAAAGAGAATAAAACAACAAAATAATTGCAACTTGGAATTAGTTACCTTGGGAAGTTTGGGGAGTCTTCTACTTTCATTGGCTTCCACAATCTCTTTCACTTTCTGTGCCATTTCATCAAACTCTGGTTGTTTTGGATCAAAAAACAACAACAGATCCCCAACTAATTGTTCTAATACCTGCGAAACATCACTGGAATCCCCTCCTTTGTTCTGCAACCTATCCTTTATTAATTGCACCACAAAACTAGTCCCTTTACCCAAGACCGCTTTTTTCCTCTTCTTGTCACCTTTCTTCGCCACTTTCTCATCATTTCCATTCACTTCACTTCCTTCAACAACCTTTTTTGCACTGATCAATTCATCACCTTCAAGTGTAACATATGCTGTTATCGCCTCCCAAGCAACAATTTTCCAGACAATCCCCAATAAAACACTCACTTCATGAACAAATTTCACAAAATCCTCCTCATTTTGTGAATCCGAAACCAGCTTATAAGCATTCTTTAGTGACTCCTCATTAGGGCATTGCTTCTCAAACAAACTCAACAAACATGTTTTCAAACTATCAATTCCCAAAGCATCTAAATTCATTTTCGCTCTAATAAAACTACTCTTACCAATTTTCAGGATTGCTGCAGCTAATGATATCACTGCCGGCACATCGTCATCCTCATCCACTTTCTCACGGGAATTCAATGCCACACGTGCCATTGAATGAAAATACTTCGCTGTTTTTCTCAATCTACCGTTAATTTTAGGAATCTCGGAAAATACTTCACTCTTTACCTTCCCTACAAGTCTGGACCCGTTAAGCAATACCTTCATATCCCCAGCAACGGCAACCGCCTCTTTATCAGCGAAGCCATCTCCGGTATCCATTGAACTGAACGCTGCCACATCTCCCTTTGCCGCCTCACAAGAGAGAGCAGCCACCGCATCCACTACCAAAGACAAATTATTGGAATCATAATCCAGAATACCACAAATTCCATACACATGAGCCGATGATTTCTTAAAGACGGCATTTTCCTCTTCAGTGACATCAATTGAGTCGAAACTCAATGTCGTAGGATTTGAATTCAAGGCATCGCAAATAAGATTGGGAAGAAAGAGGCGGATGCTGGTGGAATTGGAGAAGAGGAGAAGCTTGTTGAGTAGATAAGTTAGAGAAGCACGGATTTCGAGAGTGGTGAAGGTTGCAGGGAATACGATTTGAGATGGCTTGAGAGATTTGGGAGGGTTTTGATCGGAGATTAGTCTATCAAGAGCAGATGAATCGAGACGCAGGTGAGCTTGGCCGGTGGCGACGGCGTAAAGGGAAGAGGAACTGAGAGAGGAGCCTTTGCCTCCCAGGGTAACCGATTTGGGTTGGCATTTGCCCGCCGCCATTGGAGAAGATTATGTTTAGCAGAAACAGAACAGAGTCGAGCTTTACCGATTTTGTCTGGGGAAAGTTTTACACGTTGTTTGTTATAATTTATTTGATCAATTAAGTTTCATATCTACCTTTTTCTATATGTTTCAAAGTTAATGTGTTCACCTTTCTTACTTTCTATGTTTATTTTTTAATTTTCTTATCTTATTTTACCATTATCTCTTAAACTGGTCATTTTTTTGACATGATATTTTAGAATTTTTTATTCGTCTCATTTTTATCTTCGAAACGTCATCCATTATGATATACTTTTTCGAAAATATTTTTTGAACTGGTAAGAAACTGGTATATAAGTGGTATGTAACTGGTAGGAAGAACAAGATGTGTTAATTTTGTCATAAAAGTATGGTAGGTAACACAAATACATGTCAAAAGTTTATCTCTATAATAATAAACAAACAACTATAATCTTAAAAGTAATGAAAATGCATTAGAAAGTGATTACAACATGAAGAAAAAAAATTCTACAAAAGTATTGAATAAAAAATAGTAGAAATCTGGTATGTAACTGGTATGAAGAACAAAAAATGTCAAAACTAATAAGAAACTAGTAGGTAAGTGGTAGGAAACTAGTATGAAGAACAAAAAATGTCAAACCTAGTAAGAAAGTGTAGGACAATGGTATGAAGAACAAGTTATGTCAAATTAATCTTGAAAATTAATTAAAATGCCTTAGAAAGTGATTAGAACATGTAAGATAAAACTATTGAATCAAAACAGTAGGAAACTAGTATGTAAATGGTAGAAAACTGGTATTGAAATTAAAATAATAGGAATCTGGTATCTAACTGGTATGAAGAACAAAAAATGTCAAAACTAGTAAGAAAGTGGTAGGAAACTGTTATCTAACTGGTATTTAACTGGTATTGAAATTAAAACAGTAGGAATCTGGTATCTGACTGGTATGAAGAACAAAAAATTTCAAAACCAGTAAGAAAGTGGTAGGAAACTGGTATTGAAATTAAAACAGTATGAATCTGGTATCTAACTGGTATGAAGAACAAAAAATGTCAAAACTAAAAAGAAAGTGGTAGGAAGCTAGTATCTAACTGGAATTTAACTGGTATTGAAATTAAAATATTAGGAATCTGGTATCTAACTGGTATGAAGAACAAAAAATGTCAAAACTAGTAAGAAAGTAGTAGGAAACTGGTATCTAACTGGTATTGAAATTAAAACATTAGGAATCTAGTATCCAACTGGTATGAAAAATAAAAAATGTCAAAACTAGTAAGAAAGTGGTAAAAAACTGGTACTTAACTGGTATTTAGCTTGTAATTTTCTGCATCTTATTAGAATCTGGTAGGTAAATAGTATTTAAGTTGTATTAGCTTGTAGTTTTTTTGCATTTTGTTAGAATCTGGTATCTAACCAGTATTTTAGCTTGTAATTTTCTGCATCTTGTTAGAATCTGGTAGGTAACTGGTATCTAACTGGTATGAAGAACAAGTTTTGTTAAATTAATATTGAAATGTGATGAAAATGCATTAGAAAGTTATCTAAACATGTAAGATAATTAATTACACTTAATCAGCTGATTTAAGTTCAGGAATACTTTGAAGAGCAAGCTTCTCAAGACCAATGAGAGTGATACAAATCAGATTAGTATATGAATTTACAATTGCATAATTGCATTTATACAGCCTAATGAAATCCTCACATCAATTACAACATAAAAATTGCATAAAACCTCTGCAAATTAACAACAAAAACAAATACAAAGAGACAAAACGAAATCTATCAGCAATAACAGGATTTCAACTCCATGGATTCTCATTCTCAATTGAAAAAAAAAACTGTTCGAAAGCTAAAAAAAATTGGAATTGTGCAGAGAATTTAAGAATTGCAGAGAGCAGAAACTTGAAGAAACTTCGATCTAGAGAAAATCGAGGATAATCGAAACAAGGAAGAGAGATTTTGATGAAGAAAAACGCGCGATGCAAAAAGAGGGAGCAGTTGAAGCTTGATAAAACAGTGTATATATAGAACGTATATAGTGAAAATTGAAACTTAAAATTGGTTATACAATGCAAACTAACTGTTAGAATGTATTTTTTGTAAATAAGTTTCAGAAATTCTACAGTTTTTACAATTTCCCTTTTGTTTATATTTAATTCATCAAAAAAATTGAAAAGATTAATATTATGAGCCGTTAGATTTAGAAATGTTTTCATAAATCTGATTTCAACCCAAAATTTTCAAATGTATGTTGGATTGAGTTTGAATTGATGTTTTTTTAAAATAAAATACAGTCTAAACTCGGTTTAGCCTATGAACAAGTTTAATTTAAAGTATATAGAAAGTATATGATAAAATAAATAAAACATTAAGTATATAATTAATTGGTGTGGTAGGCTTGTACCTTATTTAGTAAGCATATTTAACAAGATGCTAGAGCAAAGGCTCAAATCCTAGATTATATTAAATTTTATTTTTCTTGTATTTTGCATGAATATGATTAATGTCCCATTTGTTTACAGAAAAATAATGAGTAAAAGAAAATGTTGTTTACATTTCTGAAAAATATTTTTCAAGCCCATATTTTAATATATATAATATCATATTTTAACTTATATATATTGTAAAATATAAAATTATTATATAAAAAATAAATTATATTAAAACATCAACTGTATTTTAAATATAAAGTAAATGTAGATAGAAAAGGTGAATGTGGTGATGATGGTTGAGGAAGTGGTGGTGGTGGTGGCGGCGGTAGCGGGCGATAGTGGGGTGGAGGAGGAGGAGGTGGTGATGGTGGCGGGTGGGGAAAGTGGAGGATGTATTGGTCAGGTGATGCTTGTGGTGGTGTTCGGGGGGAGTTGGTGGTGGTGATAGTTATGGGGTAGAGGAGGTGGTGGTAATAGTGATGGAGGTAGTAGTGGCATGGATGAATTGATGAATGTGTTAGTGTGGGTGAATGTGTGATGATAATAGTGGAGGATGTGATGTAGAAAAGTAAGGGAAAATGATTTTCCAACCTTCCCACCTAAACCAAAAGTGGCGTGTGGCTTTTGTGGCAAGGTTAGACATGCAACTGTATTGTGCAAGCATAATAATGGTTTATTACGATGAGTATGACTATAATAATTTAAGCATTACTAACAAAGCAGCATCCAACTCAAAAGCATAGGTACCTAAGAAAAAGTAACTGTTTTGTAAGTGAGCCTGAGATCTGGTGATGACATTGAAATGTGGTATTTGGATAGCGGTTACTCGAGACATATGACAGGAGATGAAACTCAGTTCATCTCATTGGAGCGCAAAAGAAATGGGAGTGTTAGCTTTGGAGATAACAAAAAAGACAAGATTCTTAGAAGCAGCACAATTGGTGTTTCTCCTTCAATCGAAAGAGGTTTCTCTGGTTAAAAGAATTAAGTTCAACTTGCTTAGCGTAACTCATCTTTGTGACAAAGGTAGAATTGTTACGTTCGACTCAACATTTTGCTCAGCTATTGACTGTAAGACTAATTCTACTATACTCTTTGCTCCTAAAATTAATAATGTGTATATGATTAATTTATCCTTTGGCACCACTAAAGTTTATCTCGTATATAAGGAGATAGTTCGTGGCTTTGACACAGAAGGTTGGATCATAAAAATATGAACATTCTGTCCGAATTGACCAAAAAACAATTAGTTGTGAGTTTACCCAGTATCAGCTTCAAGAAAGATAGGTTTTCGTCAGCTTGTCAACTTGGTAAGTAGACTAAAAAGTCATATTGATCAATTAATAACATAGTAACGAAGAGTTCGTTGGAGCTCCCATACCTGAACCTTTTTGATCCTGTTCAACCCATGAGCATGAGCGGAAAGAGATTTTCCTTGTTGGTTGTGGATGACTTCACGAGATTCACATGGGTAACCTTGCTGGAGTCTTTTGTCATCCATGTATATATATCAGTATCTCAACCTACATTTATCTCATCACTGCCCCAATTTTCTAGGATTTTTTATTCTCAAAATCTTAGGTTCTTTGCCAAATTTTTGAATTCAACTTCTTCAATGTCTATCCTCTCCTCTCGTTTTAATTATTTTATTTTCAAGTTTTATAGATCCGTTTTAAACCCGGATCCATATATCTATTGGATATGGATATAAGATCTAATTTTATGGACCCAATGGATTTGGACCGGATCTTTGTCTTATACATGAAAATATATATGGATCTGGATATATATGGATTCGTTCTAAATACAGTACCCGTCCATACTTATTAGTTCAAATAGAAAGGAATTGGGAATATTTCCTATTTAGGTAAAAGGTGGTGGATAATAATTAAGAAAGAAAATCAACTCAAAATAGAGTCCTTTCTTTAGTAAAACCGAGTCTCCATCAAGCCCGAATAAACTTTGTGATTATCAAAAACCTATTTTTTTTCTTCTTCAATTGGCATCTCGTGCTGCTTTTGGACCTGTATGTTCGTCTCACTTCTTCTCTTCTTTCTTTCTCTCTTAAATTGTTATTTACTAATTTCATTGTTTTTTATCAAGAAATCAAACTTTTGTCTATTTTGCTCTTAATTTTACTGAATTTGGTATTTGTATTACTTTATTGAGGTCATACTTTTTTGTTATTTAGTTTTCATTCCAAGTGGGATGAAAGTTTCTAGGAAGGAAAACTCATTGATGCTTTGGTTCGTGGAATCATATTCCATAAGAATAGAATGAAATAATGACATATGTTAAGACTACTATTTGTTTCATCAATGGCTATGAAATTAAATAATCACTGCAAAAAAAATTTATTTTTCACTTTTAATGTAATAGCAATTCGACTATTTATTTTCTACAAAATCAAGTAAAGTATGGGAACTGGCAAGGGGCTGTTAGAAAAAAGGGACAAATCTCACCTATTTTCCCATTTACTTTCCCACTAATCATGCCACCATTCACTCCAATAATCAAGTTTTTTATTAGCTGTAAATGGTCAGCCACAATGTACAAAGTGCTATATAAAGCACTATCATTTACATTTGTAAGATACAACAATGAAATAAAAACAATCAATTTCCTTCATATTTCTTCCCATATCGATTTATTATAGTATCGATTTATTATAGTTAACATGGTATCAGAGCGGTTTTCGATTACACTGAATCGGGATTCTTTCTCATCATCTACCAACCCATCATCATAAAATCTCGCTGCCATGTCCTTAGATGGTAGCGAGATGTCAACTAGCGATTCCTCAGCTCAACTTACCCATGCTACCAAGTCTAACGACGGCAGCAGGATTAAGCAGGTTGAAGTTAGCAGCGAAGAGCAGATTGCTAACCTCCTAAAAAATGGCCTTACCCTCAACAATCAGTGCCAAAAACCGACTCTGTCAGACAGCCTCACCCTCAATATCAAGCTCAACACCCAAAACTACGCTCTTTGGGCGCGTATGATCAAAGTAGCAATAGGGGGAAAATCGAAAAGCCTCCTTAATCACCTCACTGGTATTTCAGAACCAACTATTGAGGATGAAAATTTCGATAGATGGGAACAGAACGATCTCATCGTTTTTAGCTGGCTCATACAGAATATTGAGCCTCAAATCGCAGCCAACTTAACCAAATTACCTACAGCAAAATCACTGTGAAGCACTTTGGCCACCACTTACAGTGCAAGAAAGGAGTAGAAATTATTCCAATTTCTAAATGGAATTGATTCAAACTACAATCAAATAAAGAGGGAAATTCTCAGGTAAGATCACATACCCTCAACTGAACATGTATATGCTACTTTTTGGAAAGAGGCCACAAGACTCAGCATATTGGAAGTCTTAGAAAATCTCCCACAACAAGGCATAAGTGGAGGTTTAGCGATGACCAGAAATGTAGAAATCATATTGTCAATCTCCGATCAAGGGAAAAATCCAAGGAAGAAAGGATTTAAAATGGAAAAATCAAAACTTAAATGTAGCCACTCTGGAGGAACAAAACATACCGGGCATACGTGCTTCGAAATACATAATTACCTAGAGTGGTGGAGCATAGGGCACAAGAAGGCACAAAGGAACTCCGGCAAGATCACCGCCACCGTGAGCGGCGCCGGAGCAGCCACCAGCAGCGGTGACGCCCACCTAAGAAAAGAAGGGGAAATCCACTTAGCTACTAGGTTTGAGCAAGAGCACAAAGAAGCAGTTGACTTAACCATTCAAAGCCTACGGAAAAATCCCAACAAAGTTGCTAGGATCAAGGCAAACATCACAGCAGCGATTTGGAGAGAGTTCGGCAAAGTCGCCGCCTCCATAGGCAGCACTGGGACACATATCAACGCCGGGACAGCCACCAGCAACGGCGACGGCAGCTTCGGCAGAAAAGGAGCAAGAGGAGCAGCGATGGTTTTGAAAAAACCCAGCAAAGCCATTACCTCCGTTGACAGTGACGATGGTAACTTTGGCAAAGGAGGAGCAAGATTTGCAATGGCGGTAAGGAGAATATAATCGAAAAAGGGACAAACGACGCAGAGGGAGGAGGCGGAAACAAATGACCTCTAACCCTAAAATCCAAAATCCCTCCTTTTATACCCAAACCCATTTACCCAACCCTAAAAGCCCACCATTCAAGCCCAATTCCAACAAGCCCAATCTTGGCCTATTGGACAATTTTGTGGCCCATACCAAATTTTCCACAACTCAAAATCAAGCCTATGCAAATTTAGCCCATAATACCAAAATAAATTCATGGATCTTCGACTGTGGTGCAACCGACACTATGACCTATGACATCAACGACATTAAAATTCAAACCCAACCTCTAAAACAATCCGTCATGGCGGCTAACGTAGAAGGAGCAGGATAAATTGAGATTTCACCAACCTTAAAAATGTCAAACTGTCTTTATGTTCCCGTACTATCACATAAATTATTGTCTATTAGTCATGTTACGAAAGAATTAAACTATACTATACTCATACATCCTACTTTTTGTTTACTGCAGGACATCAGGACATGAATGATTATTGTACGTGGCACTGAGCTCCAAGGGTTTTATTATGTAGATGAAGTAACTGCACAAGGCTTCGTAACGCTTGCACATGGGTCAACAGCCAGAGAAGCATGGTTATGGCACAGACGATTAGGACATCCATCCACTGGTTATTTACACATCCTTTTTCCTAAATTTATTCATAATAACTCCATGCATTGTGATACATGTGTTCTTGCAAAAAGTCATAGACAAACATTTAAAGCCAATCATACCCGAGTCAACTCACCTTTTATGATGATTCATTCTGACGTATGGGGACCCTCACCCGTTATCGGAGGATCATTTTTCCGGTATTTTTTGCTATTTATTGATGATTGCACTCGAATGACATGGGTATATTTCTTAAAGACCAAAATAGAGGTCACATAAAAATTTATCCAATTTCACACTATGATCCAAACACAATTTCATACAACCATCCAAACTCTAAGATCAGACAATGGGGGGGAAATTTTTTGATACACATATGCAATCATTTTTTAAAGAAAAAGGATTAATCCATCAGACTACTTATCCACATTCACCAGAACAAAACGGTGTTTCCGAAATGAAAAATCGTATCTTGCTAGAAATGAGCCATGCCCTCCTACTTGAATCCAAAGTACCAAAATCTTTTTGGCCTGAAGCAATTGCGACCTCAATCTACCTCCTTAATCGTCTTCCCACAAAAATTCTAAACCTTCAAACCCTAGTTGACACCCTTGCCAAATTTTTTCATATATCACCTCCTCTAACCCTTCAACCAAGGATTTTTAGGTGTTCAGTATTTGTTCACATTCCAAAATCCGAGCACACTAAACTTGACCCGTGTGCAGAAAAATGTGTTTTTGTCGGGTATGGTATAAATAAAAAAGGATACAGGTGTTACAATCCCAAAACCCGGCTATCAACACCACCATAAATTATGATTTTCTTGAAACTGAATATTTTTATGATACCCAACTCAGCAGTCAGGGGGAGAATGATTCCATAGACTCACTTGGTTGGGTACCATTTCCAAGTGAAATAATTCAGCATGAAAGTCCTAATTCATTACATACTTCTGAAGAAATAATACAACCTACGGAGCTCAATGTCATGAATACTAATCATTCCGACTTGATGACCGAGGTAAGTGAAACAAACCTTGAGAATAGTCCTATTAATTCTGTAACTATCACTATTCATAGTGATCAGGAGGAAGACATCACAAAGGAGGAAGTTCTAAATGTAGAGCCACAAATATTGCCGCCATGAAGAAACATGGGAATTCCTCCAAACAGATATTCACCAGAACCAATCAGACGAGGATCAAAATACCCAATGGTGAACATTGCAGAAGGAAATTTAACCAATGAAGCAAAGGCCTTTCGAGTAGCTTTGTGCGAGGAAGAAACTCCAAAGTCAGTTGAAGAAGCAATGAGTTTGGAGAGTTGGGTAAAGGTAATGCATGACGAGATGGATGCACTCAACAAAAATCACACTTGGGAGAAATGTATCCTACCACCAGGAAAGAGGGCAGTCGGATGTCGCTGGGTATTTACTATCAAATACAAGCCAGATGGGTCTGTTGAAAGATACAAAGCAAGGTTGGTTGCAAAATGATACACTCAAACATACGGCATTGACTACTCAGAAACTTTTTCTCCCGTGGTAAAAATGGACACTGTTAGAGTTCTATTTTCTGTAGCAGCAATTAAAGGATGGCCTCTACACCAGTTCGATGTTAAAAATGCTTTCTTACATGGAGATTTGGAAGAAGAAGTCTATATGGAAGCACCATCAGGATTCAAAGAAGGATTTGGCAAAGGAGAGGTATGCAGACTAAAGAAGTCCCTTTATGGACTAAAACAATCACCCAGAGCATGGTTCGGAAGGTTCACCATAGCTATGAAGAGATATGGGTACAAGCAGAGCAATGCAGATTATACTCTCTTCTTGAAACAAAGAGGTGAATTCACGACATGCCTGATAATATATATCGATGACATGATCATTACCGGGAATGATAAGGAGGAAATCACTAGGCTAAGAGAAAATCTTTTTTTGAATTTGAAATGAAGGACCTTGGGAGGTTGAAATACTTCCTTGGAATCGAAGTACTAAGGTCTAAGCAAGGTATTTTCATATGCTAAAAGAGGTACAGTTTGAACTTACTCGCAGAAATAGGAATGATGGAGTGTAAACCATCCGACACACCAATGATAGTTAACCATGGACTTCAAATTCTGGAAGGAGCCAAGGATGCGGATAAAGAAAGATATCATCGATTGGTAGGTAAATTGATCTATCTATCCCATACCCGACCAGATATTTCTTATGCTGTGAGAATAGTTAGTCAATTTATGCACCGACCACAAAGCAGTCACATGGAGGCGGTACAAAGGATTATAAGGTACCTTAAAGGAATAAATGGGAATGGAGTACTGTTCAAAAACCATAATCATTTGGATGTTCAAGCATTCACAGACCCGGATTGGGCAGGAAACCAAATGGACCGAAACTCCACATCAGGCTATTTTACTCTAGTAGAAGGAAATCTAGTTACGCGGCGAAGTAAGAAGCAGAAAGTGGTAGCATTATCCAGTGCAGAAGCAGAATTCAGAGGAATAGCACGGGGACTTACAGAGGTCCTGTGGATACAAAAATTACTAACTGAAATTAGCTTTCCACCATCTAAGCCATGCGAGTTAATGTGTCACAATCAAGTGGCCATACGAATTTCTGAAAATCCAGTACAGCATGATCGGACCAAGCATGTGGAAGTCGAAAGACATTTTATCAAAGAAAAAATTGAAGCAGGAACGGTTACTCTTCCATATGTAAGATCTGAAGATCAATTAACAGATATTCTAACTAAGGCAATAAATGGGAAAATATTCACTCAAGTTCTACGCAAGTTAAGCATTGGTGATCCCACTACTCAACTTGAGGGGGAGTGTTAGAAAAAAGGGACAAATCTCACCTACTTTCCCATTTACTTTCCCACTAATCATGCCACCATTCACTCCAATAATCATGTTTTTTATTAGCTACCACAATGTACAAAGTGCTGTATAAAGCACTGTCATTTACATTTGTAAGATACAACAATGAAATAAAAACAATCAATTTCCTTCATATTTCTTCACATATCGATGTATTATAGTATCGATTTATTATAGTTAACAGGGGCACATTATATTCTTTCATTCATTTCTATATTCTATGGTATAGCCATTTTCCGAATGAAACAATATCATATAGTATTTGTTGCTTAGTTTTCCTTCCCACTGGATTTGGGTAACGATTTTACTTTGTTGACTGATCGAATTTCCTGATTTAATTTGGAATGTAATACTTTTAAGAATGTTGTGCATTGTGGGGGAGAGTAAGTAAATTACATTTAGCATATCTGTTGAAATCATAAGGTATCAATTAAAAACAAATTAACTTTACTTCTCTCTATATTTAAATTCCTGATTTACATATATATATATATACATATATAATCTGTGTACATATATAATATGAGTGTGTGTGTATATATATATATATATATATATATATACATATACATAT
>CATIWQ010497743.1:0-17370 GCA_949673415.1 Euphorbia schlechtendalii
ATTGTTTACTTAAAATCTTTAATATTTAGTAACATTTATTGTAACCAAGTATAAAAATTTAATAGGATAAAATATAAAATCTTAAAATAATAATAAATTTAATGTATAAATATATAAAATTATTCGTCGGGCCGGGCTCGGACCGGGCTCGGGTATTTATATAAAAATCAAGCCGGGCCCATAAATCTTCGGGCTTTGATGGACTCGGGTTCGGGCTGGGCTTTTTAAAAATATGTGTGTCCAAGCCCGGCCCATGGAAACGGGCTCGGGCCGCCCGGCCCGCAAACAGGTCTATTTCAAAGCAAAAACATGATGCGAAAATTGAATGGATTACAGGTAGGGATGGCAACGGATCCCGGACCCGGTCCGGATCCGTGGATCCGGATCCGTTTTTTAGGGTCCGGATCTCAATTTTATAGACCCGTCGGATCTGGACCCGGATCCGGATCCAGGTCCAGGAAACGGGTCCGGATAATGAAACCCGGATCCGGACCCGGATCCGTAATTAAATATTAATTGTATTTTTTTATTTATTATTTACCCAGAAAATATTGGATAATTAATATCATTTGATATCCACGTAAATCCAATTGCATGAACATAATTAAATGAGCATGTAAGCTATTTAAAATAAGGTGAAATGTACAAGTATGGAAGCTGAAACTAAGAATTTGATGTTAATTACATGGACCCGTTTTGAACCCGTTTTGGACCCGGATCCGTGGGATCCGTCGGATCCGGATCTGGATCTGGATCCATAAATTATGGACCCGCCGGATCCTGGTCGGATCCGGGTCCAATATATTAAAACGGATCCGGGGCGGATCCAAGCCGGACCCGGCCCGTTGCCATCCTTAATTTACATTAAATGAAAAAAAAAAAATTGTCAAGTGAAGCCTCTAAAGATGGCCGTTTTAATTTTAACACAGATCAACACCTCAATAACCATGATAATTAACAACAAGTTGCAAAATAAAATAAGTAAAAGAATAGATTTGGTGAGGATTTCATGGCCCAAGGGATTCTAGTACAATACTAAAAGGACAAAATCTGATTTCCCTTTCCCCTTCTTAAAAGTAACGTATAATTAAAACGAACAAAGCTATTTTTAACTCATGCTCAAACAATACTTTTATTCTTCTTTATCACTTCACTTGCTTTTAATTTAATCAAGAAAAAAAGCACAAAATAGATTTTGTAAGAATCAACATTGGGCACATGTTTTACAAGTATTCATTTGTCATTTCAACCAAACCTGATCTTTCATATTTTATTTGAACCAAAAGCCAAAAAGCAAACATCATGACTCGATTAGTATTCAAATTCTAATTAAGAATTTGTCATCTCCTTGTGAGCTTTACAGTTGTAACCATGATTTCTTATCATGTCTTTACTTCAAGTTTTCTGTTTACCTAAATAATATGTATAAACTAAACTTTCAAATTTATGCTACAATTTTGTTCGCACCTACTGTTTTCTTCTACAATACACTCAGTACCGTAAATGAACAGAGCTACTTATGAACAATTTGATGTTCGGTTCGGTTAAAACTTATTCGAGCTCGGTTTATTAATAAACAAGCTTGATAGTGAACAAAAATTTACGTTCATTGTAATAAATGAACAGAGCTTGAATAATGAGGCATTCGGCTTGAAAGCTCGCGAACATGCTTGATAAGTGATTCGTTGAAATACTCACGAACTACTTGCGAATAAACTCGATAAAAGACCAGTGAATATGTCCAGATATTATATTTATAATATAAATTATAAGTATATTATGGAAAATAAGTATACATTTACATGTAGTGTAGAATTTGAGTATTTTTTAAGAAATTAAAATAGTCTTTTAATACATAATAATTTTGTTCATGTAGTCAAAACATAATTTTAAGTTCAAAATTCAGCTTGAGCTTGTTGAAAATTTAATTAATATGTCAAGCTATATCTCGGCAAAGCTCGATCGAACAAAGCTAGGCTAATCTCAATTTAAGCTCTGCTCAGGCTTGGTTTGACCAAGCTCGATTTCAGCTCGGATTCGATTCAACCAAAGCTTGAGCTCAATTCAAGTTTGATAAAAATTCAACGAATAGAGCACGAACAACCAATGTCCGGACTCGGCTTGACTCGTTTACGACCCCAAGGACTTGCCAAACCCAATCATTTTCATTTTCATGAAGGAAAATACACTAAATTAAACTCTCATGTCGAAGCGTTCCAAAAATCCCACCTTGTCTATGCCCAGCCCAAGTCCCATGCAGGCAGAATTTTGCTAGATATTGACTGGTTTAATAAATCTAGGATGTAACAAGTTTTCACTAATTTATTGCCACGTAGTCATATAGGAGGCGCCTAAATTTCTTTTTCTTTAACCCATGAGTATTAATTCAGTTGGACTCTTTGCCAAAATAAAAATTTTAAAAATCTCGAAATTGTCACCGGAGAAATATTTTGACATGAAAAGAAATCAAACATAGAAGCATGAAATAAACAATAATCTACTCAACATTTAAGAAAGTCGCTAATTTTTGTCATTTATCCAGTTTCAAAGTTAGTAACTTAGTACCAATTTCTAATGAAGTGTACAGGAAAAAAAATTGTCCATTCTAAAATTCTGAATCAAACAATTGCCGGTTATAAGTATTTCATTCAAATATATTTGCCTTGTATAATTTCAACCACATTGATGAAGTGGATATGTTAATGTCAAAGTTGATACATCCAAAAGAAATTAGGCGTAAAGCATTGGTTACTTTGCCAAATTGGATTGTGATATATTGGTTTATCTGAGGCTACAATAGTAGTTTTACGGAACAGCGTTAGCCTCTGTTTATTTTAGCCGAGAGGGTTGGCTAACTTCGTGTGAGATTTGGGTTCGGATTCGAATCTGTCCATTTTATCTTTCATTTAGTCATGTTTTCCACATAATTGAAGTTTGCCATTAGAGAGGAACTATCAATGCAAATGCTAATTCTTCATATTGTACTGTCTGTTTTTTTGGTTCTTATTAAATTTGAGCTATCAAAAATATTGATCACCTTAATGTTAAGCATTGGAGAATTATATAATGATTAAAAAAATATGATAGATAATTTTGTTTTTTGCAGAAACAGAAAAAAGCTGGTAAAGAGCCCATAACAACTCACCCAAGCCCATCAGTAAGATAGAGCACAAAGCCCAAAAAACTGGTAAAGAGCCTATTGATTCTTTATTACTTATCTAAACTCCACTCAATCATTGACAAAGGCATCCGAGGAGTTTTATCCCCGTTGTCTCCTCTGGAGGAGACATAATAACTGGAGGTGAATACGGGTTTAATGGAGTAGGGAATACATTCCTCATTTTCACATCTACTAAGATTTTTTAAAAGAAATATTTTTCATATCCATCTCCATTAAAGTTTCGGGGATAATTTTTCCTTCCTTTCCTTATCGAAGATTCTTCATTTGGTATCAGATATTCTCTATTTCCCCACTAAAATAAATAATATGTAAATATTTTCAAAGTTTCATACAAAAAAAACTTTGAATCATTACTTAAAAATTTTATATGATCAAATTGTTTCAATGTTTAATGCTAGATAAATTTGAAGTTTTAATATATATTTTTGAAAGTTTATCACATTATATAATAAATAATAAGAAAATAAACATCAAACTTGAGATGCAATGTTCAACATTCAAAATAAGAATATAGATAAAAACATCAAAATCAACAATATTTGATTCAATTCCACATTGTTCTTCATTTTATATACATTACATTTAGGGTTGCAAGGTTTGTAAAATTACAAAAAAAAATGACTTGTTATAAGCCTATATCCATATTCCATATAATATAAACTATGATTTTCATAAAATATAGAAAATATTTAGAGGTTTCAGGAATAATCGAGAAATATTTAGGGATTTTTCTATGGAGGTATATAGGTAAGCCCATATCCATATACCATATAATATAAACTATAATTTTTTATAAAATATAGAAAATTTTTGGAGGTTTCGGAAATAATTTGAGAAATATATGCGGATTTTTCAATGGAGGTATATCAATGTCGGATTCGGGGATTTATCGGATTGGGGAGTGTATTCCCTATCTTCATATCCATTAAGGTTTCGAGTATAAAAAATTCCCCACTCCTTACCCATGAAGAATTCTTATTGAGGATTCTTCATCCTTATCGGCGCAGATCTCTATCGGATTTGGAGATTCCCGGCCCCATTTTCAACCCTACTAACCACATGTTTATGGGCTTTGAAGACACATTCCACACCAAAAACCTTAAACGCTACGCAATATGGATAAATCCTCAAATATCAAAGATAATAAACTCACCATCTGTTAATTAAATTTGTGATAACAAATAGGAAAATCTGTTACAACCTTTGTTCACACATCAATTCTCTTCCGGAACACAAGTGTGAAATACAATCTAGATAGTAATAAACCAAACAATATTACTTATAGATACTCATTACATATTAAAAATTATTCACATCAATCAACAAAAATATAACTCTTCCTGTTGTTTTCGCAATTGGTGGTGCTGATCAATATGACAATTATGTAGGAAAAATTAAATGGTATGTTGTGTTCACTTGCTTTGGCGAAGTCATGGGCAGTGTGATTTTTTACCATGACATCGATTTATTTGATATGTTAAAAATCGTCTTTCTTAATGGAAAAGATTAGCAATAGAAATCATTACGAAATAACGATAGAATCTCAGCTTTTCGTTGTAAATTTAATTTTCTCTTACATGAACATTTATATGTGGTTCAATTTGATAATATGAATTGCAGTTGGAGTAACTTCGATGCAGCATTTTTTGCATCGATTTTTTTTTGTCGATATACGAGAAAGAAATAATGAATACCTGCCCTTGTTTCATCTTTGTTTGCTTCTTTGATAACAAAGATCTTTGGTCAATTGATTAACTATTTCATGCCAAAAGCTCATGGAAACCAATTATGGCGTTTTAGTCTCGGAATTGCAATGGCTCTAGCTTTACTCATTGTTCTCTCCGCGTTTTTCCTACCGAACACACCAAATTCTATACTCGAAAAGACGTACGCCAAATAACATGATAAAGAAAAAGCCAAACCAAATGCTAGAGATGTTCTCATGCCCATTCATGGAGATGTCTCAAATATGGTTCTTTCTAGAGACTAAAAACATTCCCATAAAGGAGATGTCTCAGATATGGATAAACTATTGATACTGTAAGAGATTCGCGATAGTCGAAGATGATATTGCCAACAAAGTTGGATTTGCTACATAAGAAGATCAAGATTCGATTGTACTGTTTCATACGTGTCTTTAACTCAATTTGACGAGCAACATAGATTATATACAAGTTTGAATGTCTGTGTATAGCATCACAATTAGAAAATATGATTTGAAGAGATTATTATGTCTTGTTGTTGATAAATGTTTATGTCAATACAGTATACTATGAACTTCAAATGGAAGCATATGTGTTTTTTATTGACCTTGTAGTTCTCACTCTCGAATGGTTGACCTATCATAATAAATGATGACATGTCAATCATCTAATGGTATGTACCATGTTACAAGTTCAGGACCTAATAAGAATGTGACACAAGACGCGCAAAGTATCGATTTGAGGTCAATACTCTTCAAATGACATACCACGATTTGATGACAATGTGACACAAAAAACAAAATATTATTCGAGGTAAGAAAAATATGTAAGAGAATACACCAACTTAGATAAACTAATCAGGCCATACATTGTAAACACATAATGACATACCTTGATCAGTACCACAACACTCTTTATCACCAAGAGCAGGTCCATAATCGATCTTGTACTCTTAAATGCATCTTAATGCGTACTTTATATCAACGACTGATATTTTTTTAGAATCTTGCTAGCAAATGGTCATGATATAAGCATGAATACTATATAAGAAGTACTTAAGCATCACATAACATATAAGACCAAAAAAACATAAAAATTTATTGTCACGATATCATCCAATGAAAATGCAATGGACAATTTGACATTTTAGCACATTCACTCGAGTTTCAATTTATATATGTTACTTAAAATTATGTGGATAAAAAAATTAACATATTTAATGTTCAAGGTGATAAAAATTTGATCTACCAAATGCTTAAACACCTGCTGTTTGTTGTGAATCATTAATAAACTACAACTTTCAAAGAGGGAACCGAACATCCTATATGTATATTTTTTTTCTTTGATTTTTATAAGCCTCAATCCAATAATAGCTCTTATCTGGAAAAGTTTTATTACCCAAAATTTTATTCATACTCATATGAGGTGGTGAATCGGATACATCCATTTTGAAATTCTAATTGGAAGAAATTGCTAGTTTATTGTTGAAACGCCTAATACATAGTTTATCCCTTAAAGTTGGCACAAAAAGTCATGTGTCACCCCAAACTTTTCCATGTGACACTTTCCATCCTCAAGTAGGTAAAACCGTATAACTTAACCCCATAAAGCGGACTTGTCCACCCTTAACCCGAAGAGTGAAATACACTCACGTTGACATGGAATCAAAGTGTTAGAAACAAGAAGTCAAATCAATAGAATCTTGAAACGTGTCATGCAAAAATTCATCCCAAATTCATCTCAAAATTTAATATTCATTTCAAATTCATCTTCCTTTGACATTATACAAGTCCCCCAAATTTTAAATTTACAAATCCACAATCTCAAAATTAATAAAAACATAAATAAATTAAACCCAAATCCACAATCTCGAATTTGCTCTCCAGTTACTTGATAAAAAAAATCATCAAAATGAACTTCTTCATCTCACCTTCTCCTCTACTCATTAGATTGCCGTTCAAAAAACTTCTGTCGCCTCTGTCACTCATACCGATGCTATTCTAATCAAATCACTTCTCATAATATCTCTCTTTGCAACTCTAGCTCTTCCATCTCCGCCTCTCACCATTTAAGGAACGCCTATTTTAATCTCAATTTCGCTGCTTCTCACCAGTTTCTGATAAATAATAGAGTTGTCAATGGAGATAAGAAATTTCGGTGAGTTCATTATCGGAGGAGATGAAGTGGAGGGAGACTGATGAAGCTGGAGATAGTTGCAGGAAATGATTTTAATTTATTCTATCAATAGATAATGATTTGTTTACAATTTATTTTAATATTTTTTATAAGACTTTTTTCTTGTCATTTTGGTATTTGACGCATTCTCTTTCAAAAGGCAAACTATGTCACATAATCCGCCAACTCAGTTTCGAAAGTTAAGTTATACGATGTTGCTAACTTCGCAGTGGAAATTATCATACTTGAAAGATTGGGGTGACACGTGACTTTTTGTGTCAACTTTAGGGGGAGAGGGCAAACTATGTATTATGCCAAAATAAAAGGAAGAAATAACTGAATTATTTTTATCGTACTTGCTCTTACTATTGCTCGAAGTGTTTATTGATGGCAATGGAATTTGATTGACTGGCCGTCTCATCGTGTTGCCTATCTTCTATCTTAATACAATTCATTTTCCTTAAAAAAATATAAAAGAACACACATATAGCTTGTGCAGACCTTATCGCAAACCTGGATAACCCATGAGTTAGATTTAGACACAAAATTTTTTATCAAGTGCAATATGAGTTTCAGCTCTGTAGAACCCTAAGATTAATGGGCTCAGTTTGAGATTTATGTGAATCCTGGCCCATTTAGACATATTTTTCTGATTTTATATAATAATTAGTATAACTAATTCTGAACTTATTATAACTTAATTTACATAATATATTTAGTAGTGTTACAACAAACATTATGGACATGTTTAGTTTCAAAAAACTGTTTTCATTTTCTATTTTCAATTTTTTTTTCATTTTCCAATTTTTTCAGTTTTTCATTTTCCAAATAGAAAACAGAAAAACAGAAAACATGCTAATGTTTATTTAGTTTTCTAAAATATGGTTTTTATTTTTTTTAAAAAAATCAGTGATATATTTGAATTTTGTCGTTAATAATATTACAAATGACATGGAATTTTTTACAAATTAAATTAGAAATAACAAATACAAATTTTAAACTCATCAATAAAGTTAAAAATCTTTTAATTCAATAACAAATTTGAGTTAATTCATGTATAACTTGATATATACTTAAAATTGACAATTTTAGAGCAAGAAATTAAATTTTAAAAATTATTTTATTTTCATTTTCAATAGAAATAAGGTGGCATTTTTGTCAATTTTGTTGGTTTGTGGGGTTCGAACCCAAAATCTCACACTTTTTAAATTCTTCAATGGTGATAGTCACTCTACCAAAGCATAGTGATTTCATTTTTAGTTATCTTTTAATTAATCATAAAAAATTGAAAGCATATTATGTATAATTTTTATTGTTTTTGAAAAGCATAATTTTTATTTTTTAATTTTTTTAAATAATAAAGTTAGACTTTATTAGTTCAAAATCATAAGTGATTAATTAAAAATATATAAATTAGATTTATTAAGTAAAAAATATGCAATAAAAAGTTATAAAGTAAATAGCAAAAATAACAAAATTAACAAAATAAAGTTATACAAGTATTTAAGGGGTGTCAATAAAGTTTGACAACCTAACATATTTCCTTCTTTTAACTCCTCTTTCAATTACAAAAACTAAAAATATATCAATAAAAAAATGCATTTGTTAGTTAGTAACAAGTAATATACAACTATGTATATTAGTATAAAATAAATTAAATTATAAAATTTTGTACTGGCTAAATAATATTATGTTTATTCAATTTGGAAAATTTCAGAAAACATAAAAAATGTGTTTTGTGTTGCAAGGCATAAAATGGAAAAATCAGAAAACTGTTTTCCAGTTTTCTAAATTGAAAAATGTTACAACTAAACAGCAGCTTTCATTTTTCAGTTTTCTTAGAAAATTTTTCTGAAAAATTGCTCTATTTTTTCGTAACTAAATAATCCCCGATTTGACATTTTTAACGGTATGTGTTAAAAAGTCCTCGATTTGATAACATTACAAATCGTAGTTACCAATTAAAAAAAATAACACGACGTTCATTTTGATAATAAATGAAATCACATTGCATGTTTTTTAAATTTACCTTAAATTTTAACAATTAAACTTAACTATGATTGGATTTAAATAATTTAAATTGATAGAAGATCCAAAACTTAAAATGTACTGAAAACTCCCTGTAAAAAAACCTATTATTATGGGAACCATAATGGCACAAAGTCAATCAATCAAATTAATATATTTTGCATTTTATAATTTTTTTGGTCATTATTATAGTTATTTTTTCTAATTAGTAAAGAAATTACTGAAATCAAGCTTTTTCAGCTTTCGGCAGCCTGACCATTTCTGTACTTTCCACTGCATTTTATTGCTTTTTTTCTCGGCCAAGGAATAGTACTTTTTGTTTTTCTTTCTTTCTTTAATTCTTTTTAATTTGTTTAAATACATATATAAATAATTTATTTACAGTGTAATCCTTAAATAAAAGTTGTTATGTCAGTGTGGCTTTTCAGATTCTTTTATTAGTATTAAAAGAAACTGTTTGCAATAATTTTGTTTCATTAAGTTTCTAATTTTATATAAAACACACGATTAATGCACGGTTAAAAAAAAGAGATAATGTTGATATAAAAATAAAAAGAACTCAATGGCTTGTTAACTTCTTAAATGTGGGAGAGAGTGCACCACTCTTGGCTAAGGTTTTGTTCTTTTCAACTTATTCAACAGCCCATTTAGTGTAGTTCAGTTTAGTATCGTTCAGTTCAGTTTTAATTTAGTTTCAATTAAGTTTAAGTTTCAGTTAAGTATCAGTTCAATTTCAGTTTATATATTATTGTATTAAAGTAATTATATATATATATATATATATATTATTCTAATGAGAAAATAAAACAAAAATATTAATCATAAATAAAACAAATAGTAAGTGATAAAAATTATTTAAGAATATTATTAATAATATGTTAAATTTTGATTATTTATTATTGTTCATAACGAATAACTTTGTTTATTAACAAATAAATAGGCAAAATAATAAATTTATAAAGTATTAAAAAGCATACCTATTACAATATAATTGAGAAAATAATTCACGGTTAGGTTAATTTTTCGAAATTAATCTATGTTCATGTTATCATTTTCACTATCATAATTGACATATTGGATATTGCTTTGTTTCATCTCCCAAATTTGTTGTACAATGGAATTCACACTACTAACAATATAATTGAGAAATATTACAATATTATAATTCATGGTTAGGTTAATTTTTCTAATTCAATCTTCGTCTATGTCGTCATTTTCACTATCCTCATTGACATATTGTCTTTTACTTTGGTTCATCTTCCAAATTTGTTATACACTAGAATTTCTACGACTAACTTAATTACTTTTTTCATTTTGTAGTATTTTAATTAAATTACATTTGTCACAAAATAATATTACAAAGTGTGGTTTTTGTTAATATTAAAAAAGTTAAGAATCCAACAAAATATCATAATAAAATTAATGAAACAAAAATATAATAATATATAGTTAAAATGTAATATTATTATTATTGATATAAATAATTATTATTCAATTAAGTATCAGTATTTTTAGTTTCAGAATAATAAGTTTCAGTATGTTCAGTTTCAGTTATTCAGTTCAGTTCAGTTTCAGTATGTTCAGTTTCAGTTGAAAAGAACAGAGCCTAAATTGATCACGTTTAAGTGGGTACATTACACGCGCACCACATGAAGAATTTGAAAACTAGAACCAATTTGAATTTATTTATACATGTCAAATTAAAAAGTGCAACCAATAATAATAATTTGATATTTACCATTTCTAAAAATGAACAAGTAAAAATCTATGGAATTATTTTATTAAAGTAATGCACTATTTAGTCTCATAAGCTTATAAAATCTTTAAAAAATCATAACCAAATTTTTTATTGATTAAAAGTTGCTAATATTTATTCTAGTGATTGAGAGTGGAAGCATGCAGTATATACGAGATCTTCCATTTTGTCTAATCTCATTCATATTTGAAATTGCACACAAAAAATGCAAAACACAAATAAAGAAAAAAAAAATTCTATGATTCTAAAGGTTGCAGTTTTTAATCATATTAAAGTTAAAAAAATCTTTTTCTTTGTATTTAAAATAATTCTAATTGCATAAATTTTTATTATACTTTAAAATTTTCTTTCATATTTGTGTGAAAAACGTCGATATTCATAGGCAGGCCACAGAATACATATAAAATCACACATTACACACCTATTCACACCCAATGGCAAAGCCAGGACACCGAAAGAGGGAGGGCAAAGTTGTGTTGAAAAAAATTAAGTAAAAAAATTTCATTTTCCAAGTTCAAATTCAATCACGCGGTATAAATCAGTATTTCCCTTCATGCGTATTTTACTTTCAATAATACCTAAAATAACACAATTCATTAATCATATGTATATTATGTTAAACTTTCATATAACTCATATTTAAATAATTGCTAATAAAATAATAGAATGCTATGGTGTCTTACAGAGTAAATGTTATTTTATTTTTCATCACATTAAATGTTGAAATAAACCAATAGTATTATGATAACAATGAAAAGTAAGTAAAAAAATAAATTTTTAATAAATTATATCTAAACTTTAATTTTTTATTACTATTATTTACGTGTTTTAATCAAAATTTAGTGTAGACATATTATCACATATACCACAAAAACAAAATATTTATTAAGAGTTAAAAATTATTGACATTTGTTTCACCCAATAGTGAATAAAAAAATTTAAAATACTTAGTTATGTGCACCACAGTGTCCTCTAAAAGCTTAATAACTTCTTATTCCTAATAAAACACAACTATTCACCTTCTTCCTCAATTCATCTTAGCCAAAACAAAGAGCCATTAACAAAGAACATGTTTTCTTTCACGGGCTTTCACCGCCAACTTTCCTTTCACCACTGCAACTTTCTTTGTGTTTTCGCCTCCACAAGCACCATCACCAATAGATATTAGGGGAGGCAGTTTTATGTTACTAAAATTATGGATGATAATTCAAAAGGGACATAAATAATATTTCGGGAGCCAGGGGAGGTGGCCACCGATCAAAAACTGCAAAAGTCCACTATTTTTTCCTTCAAGTCTTTTGTAGTAATGCCACCACTTTTGATTTGTTATATATGATGTAGTTAAATGAACATGGAGTTGAGTTTAACCAAGTTTAGGAGGGTAATAAGAAATTACTAGCATCTATTACAAGTAATAAATTCTGAAGTTAAGGAGGGATGTAGGCGTTTACCATATTGAGGAGTCCGATCCGGTTATATTTATAATTCAATCGTAATATCAAATTTTCAAGAAGTCAAATTTTCAAAAGCTTATATAATTAATAAGTTATCAGCCAACAATTGATAGAACTTAGTTGTAGCAAACATTACACCACAAATAGCTATGAATAGCAGCCCTAGCCAACATTACAACCTTAGCTACACTTCAGAAATTCAAGTGATCAACCGCATCACAAACAAGCGGCAACATTACCGCCGCGCTCCGCGTGGCACAGTTTGCGAAGCTTGGTAGGCACATACCAAACAGCGAGACGAGGATGAGCATTAAAGATAGCATCTATGTCCCATCCTTGGTGTGCTGCTATAGCCACAAGCGGCCTATAACACGCTTGTCTCCAAGCCCCGACATTTTCACCTCTCTCCTTGAATGCTTTCCTCATCGCATTTGAAGTGTCCTCGTCAAGGCAATGCAGGGCATAGCAATGCACATAATGTCTCATTTTCGGTTTGTTGATGTAGCTTGCTCCCGCCTTTTTCGCGTACCTAAAAACTTGATTTGTTACCTAAAAGAAGCATATAAACACACCAATAAGCAAAGCAATCAAACCTCTAATTCATGCTTAGTTTAAGTAAAGTACTGTGTTAATATGACGTGTATTAAATGAAAAGAGAGTATCTGAAGAAGCATAGTACAAGTTGATAATAAACCATCTGTTAAGGCCTGAGTTTGCCATGTGTCAATGGGCCAGACTGAGGAAAATCACATGTTAATTGCAGATATAAAATACTTTTTTTTCTTACATATATTAAACAAAGTACTATCTCTCTGCAATTTTAGGCCTAAAATCACAGACCCATTGCAGACCGTACATATTAGCTTGTCACGTTTTACTTAACATTTTTTGTTTGTTTACAGGGAATAATATAGACAGGGAAAGAAGTTCATTGCAAGTTTATTACCAACTTTTCATTTTACCTTCCAAATAGATCACATAGTTATTAATTTTATATTAAAATTATCTACTTGTAAATGAAACAAAGCTTAAATTTAAGAACAGAATTGACAAAAGATAATGTAATTAAAATCAAACTCTTAATACTTAGAAAATTACTTATAACTTTTAATTTACTATTTATTTTCTGATTTTGAATATATTCTAAATATATAAAATTATTTTAATGTTTGTTGATAGGACTTAGAAATTGCATAAATTTAAAATTGAATGTTTCCTTGTCAAAAAGCACAATAGTTTATATAATAATCTAAGAAATACCGGAACTTAATTAACAGTTGATGAGATTGTATCTTAGTTTACCTTGGTGGGGCATTTTTCTCCACGCTCCTTGGCAACGTTCTGGACCTGTATCAAGAAATCATGACACTGCTCGTACAGATGGAAGAGGTAATCGAGGCCATTCTTTTTGCCACGTGCCACTTCCCCAGGCTCTGTCACGATAAATGGGTGCTCACGCTGTCTCTCATAACTTCCTCCCCCATTTTCTTCTTCATTTTCCTCCTCATGGTCAACTTCTACCATCTTTCTCTGCCCTTTCCTTCGCCGTTGCTGCATCTTTCTTTCCCCTCCCGCCGCCACCTCCCACATTGCTCCACCACCACTCCCCGCCGCTTCCTTCTCTTGCTGCACCGGCTCCTCCGATAACCCTGTCCCAACCACCTCAAACTAGTTAACCCGTTGCTTATAGCAGTTTAGTTCAATAATTTCAACAAGTTCAGTAAATGTGCAATAAGTTGAGTTTAACTTCCAATAAGTCTAGTTCAAGTATGATAAATTTATGTTTAGTTTGGTGCACTGAACTAAAATAAATTTATATTAAAATGTTGAACTAAACCACCGAATGTGAAATAAGGTAAAAAGAACGTGACTTCATCTAAATAAAATTTTTCACACACAGTAATATTGAAACTTAATAATGATAACGAACCTTCTTGAGAGAGAGCATCAATGGCATTAGCAGTGTCATGACCGGAAACCATTTGTCTCCGGCGAGCTAACTCCTCCTCCTCGAAGCGCCTCCTCTCAGCTCTAACAGCAGCCTTAATACCATACCTCTCTCCGACAAGAAGCTCCCACCGGTAAATATGGCACAAACTATTCATCATATCATCAAGCTCTTCATCTTTCATGTCTACAAGGGTGTTCACAGTGAAACCAAGTTCCGCAATCTTGGCTGCCGTGTAATATCTAACCCCATACGCCTGAAACAGCTCATTAAAGTCAAGGCCACAAAGCTCCCTGGGTCGGTTAGAAGAAAACGCCGGCAGCGGCTGAAGTGGAGCAGCCACCGCTTCGAGGAGGCGGTTGGGCTGCGACTGCACCATTGCTCTAGGGTCCCATTTGAATAAACTAGCTGTAAACGCCTCAGGATCCATTGCTATAATAATTCTTTAGCTTTGTGTTGTTTGTAGGTATTTGTGTGTTCTTATAAAGACAAGTGTTTTATTTATGTTTCATTGGATTCCCAAACTGCCCTTGATGTTCTTAAAAACGATTAACATCTTCATCAAAATAATTAAAATAAAAATTCAGAATTTAATTGTGAAAAATATCTTGGCTTAGTTGGTTAATATATAAAACTTTGATTTTAGATGTCACAGGTTCGAGTTCACATTCGAGTAAAGCGATGTGAGGTTTTTCTTGGTTACTATTGTAAGATCGATATAAACCATTTTTTTAAAAAAATAGAATTTAATTACTGCTAAGTCTCAAGCCAAATACATCTATACAGTGTGTTATGTCATATTAACCTTTTAAAAGTTTTAAATAAGTCTGAATTTGCAAAAACTGTATTAATTTTCCCTCAATAACACATGTCAACTCAACTTCTAGTTGGAGGGGAAAAATCTGATCATGTAATATTCAATGACAAGTTGATCTGACATGTAATATTCAATGACAAGCTGATCATTTTTTCAATATCTAGTAGACGAATTAAAATTTTTGAAAAATTTAGGTTTACACAAGACTTAATGGCAAGTTGATCGCACATGATGACAAGAAGTCTCCTTTCAGATATTCAGTCTATATTGTAGACCGAGATATAGATACAGTGGATGATGTTTGTCTTTTTCAGTCAAAGTAAAGGGAGGGAAAACAATGAAGAAGAACAAAAGAGTAAGAGAATTGTGATGTTTGGTTTGGGACTTTCACAGTTGAGATCAAACCAGTAAGATTTTGTTTTGTCATTTGGTTTCTTTTGTTTGTTAGTATATTCTTTGCATGGTAGTTATAATTGCCAATGGGATTTTGACACGTGTACTTAATTCTCTCATGTATGGTGTGTAACTATTTGGTACTTTTCACAATATTTTTAAAAAAGTTCGAGATAAAAACTCAATAAGTTTCCTTTCTTTGCTGGTTTCACAATCTCTACCTTAAATTTCCAAAATTTACTGTTTTCCACAGTGAATTTTGATATGGGCCAACTTTTTATTTCCTCATTGTTGCCATATATTTTATTTACTCATTATTATATATTTAATATTATACATGAACTTATAATTTAATTAATTAATATGTTGTTATTAATACTATAATAAGCTCATCAATAATTCGCAAGGTAAAAACTTATAGTAATATCTTCATTTGAATTCGACCCGTTGTCTTATACAGGAGAGAAATGTTTTTTTATATATTTTCATAAATATTAAAAAAATTAAAAAATTACTCACCTATGAATTTCATTAAAACCTAAGATCTCTAAAAATCATAAACTCATTGTAACAATTTGACTAAGACATTATTCTCGATGTGTCATAATAATTTTAAAAATTGATTTTAATTTTCACGATTGTTGAAAAAAAAAAAAATTCTTGACCTCCAACTACAATGATAGATCAAGTACTTCAAATTATTTTATATACGCAATGTTAGTAATTTAATATATTATATATGTAAATTGTATATTTTAAAGTGATATATGAAAGAACTCAATTAGGGTGATGACTCTTCTCACATAACTCATGAGAGAGTGGTTCCTTGTATTTATAATAAACTCATACAATACACAATTTGTACACAACTATACTTCTATACAACTATAATTCTATACAATTAGTAAGTCCTCTTGCTATCATCCCCCCTCAAGTTGGGTGGGTTTTCAAAACACGCCCAACTTGTCTCGAAGTATTTGAAACCGAGCTCGGCTTAGTGGTTTAGTAAGCAAAACCGCTACTTGGTCATCAGTAGAGATATATTGAACCAAAAGCTCCTTCAAAGCAACTCGTTCGTTAACAAAGTGAAAATCAAGTTCTAAATGTTTGGTTTGAGAGTGAAAAATTGGATTCGCCGTTAGGTTTGTAGCGCCAAGATTGTCAGACCAAAGGATCGAAGCACCCTGTGAAGAGTATCCAATTTCACGAAGCAGTAGACCAATCCATGAAATCTCGGAAGTGGTAGTGGCTATAGCCCTATACTCTGCCTCGGTAGAGGATCTAGAGACGGTTCGTTATTTCTTTGATCCCCACAATATGATGTTTGTCCCATGGAAAATGCTATATCCCGTAGTTGAGCGGCGATCATTTGTATCTCCCCCCAATCCAAATCAGAGAAGCCATGAATAGAATATCTTTATTGAGGAGTATACCGTATACCAAAGGACAATGTTCCTTGAAGATACCGTAATATCCGTTTGAGGGCCTGCCGGTGCCGTACACTCAGGATGTTCATGAATTGGGCTATTTTATGGACGAAAAATGCTATGTTTGGATGAATAATGGTTAGGTATTGCAACCCTCCATCCAGAATTCGAAAATTAGTCACGCCCTCAAAGATCGGTTTATCCTTTGCCATGAATTTCTCGGCTACAGCAGCTGGTGTAGCGATCGAACTCGAATCTGCCATGTATTTCCTTTGGGAGAGACACAACAAACTCTCGTGATAGCCAAATTTAATGCCAAGAAAATGTTAAACATGATGTATGCCCTAAAGGCAATTAGGGCGATATGTCTTAATTAATTATAATGTACAAACAGTTTTAGATTATTATTAATAATAATTGAGAACATCTTTCTTGCTTATCAGTGTTTTTAATTTATTTATGTATCTCGCTGGTATCATATATGTATA
>CATIWQ010497749.1:0-20913 GCA_949673415.1 Euphorbia schlechtendalii
AGAGCTCAAGATGACAAGAAGCAAATCAAAAGTCTAAGCAAAATAAATTCTTTCAAGTGGAAGAAACCTACTGTCTGCTAATTTGTTTTACTTTGATAAGGAAAGAAGCCTATTTAAAAGGAATAATAATATAGGAAGAAACAGAGAGGAGGTTAGGAAAAAAATTAGAATAGGAAAGAGATCAGAGTTTGAAACTATGTCAAATTAAGGGGATACGGTTTCCAGTAAGTAGGAAAACGCGTTTCAATTTTTCATATTTACAGAAACGGCCCCGGAAACGTCTCGTACCAGTTTCCGGGCGTTTCTGGGCAGGAAACGTTTCCGACACTTGGAAACGCAACAGGGATGCTGTTTCCGTGCTTCATTAGTTGACATGGAAGGATCACAAAAAATATCAACAGAAGGATGAGAATTATATAAATCCAAATTGATATATTCAAAATGGGGTTGAAAGATGTTTTGACCTAATGATATGCAACTTAATTTCAAATTATGTCACTGATTTAATTGTTTAACAACAATATAAGGAAGCATATCATTACTGTAATATTGTAAAAGGGCATATCTTTGTATTAAATAATATGAATATATGAACATACACAGAAAGTTTTGTTCCTAATTAGAACAAGACCATAAAATCCTAATTAGATGGACAATAAACTCCTAACCAAATGCAATCTTAATCTCACATCTTATCATTAACTGGTATAATTTTAAAATTCTGATTACAATAAATTAAAGCACTTATTACCAATTCAAGATTAACGAAAATTTAGGCAGCACTAATTGCAGAGGTTATAACTTTAAACCAACAGCAGATTAAGAAATATTAAGACCAGTTGCTAATTCATTTTCTGATTATGTATAGTGAATAAACAAACTTTTGAATAAAAAATAAACTTGAAAGTTGAAATTACAAAAGAGTGAAGAGCAAAATAACATGACAATGAAGATGAAACTGATTAATGGATAGGAATAATGAGTTCGATTGCTAATTTGGAAATTTAAATCATAATTAATGATTGATTTCCTGATTAATAAATAGTAAATATTAAAAATTTTATCAAACTAATTAATTACACTAAACACAAATTTGGCTAGATTTGTACGTTTTAAGCTTAACTAATTATTTATCCACACATAAACTCACTATTTTTTACTATTATGAACTTAAATAATTGTTAAATTAATAAAATAAAATTCCTACTAAAACATTATAATAATACTCTACCTACACATACAAATCATTTTATAAATGGAAAAGATATTACAAAAAAAATTCAAGTTAATGGATTACATACCTTAATTTTGAAAAATAGTGTGTATGTTAGGAAAACCTATTAAAACATGAAAAAAATAATGAGATTAATAATAAATTAAATTTGCAAACAAATGGAAGCTAATCTAAAATAATTTAATATAAAACTTTCTTACCTTAATTAAGTTGGAAATAATATGATGAATAATAGTTGATTAATGTGGGATGGAGTAAATGGATGATGAAAAGGAAATGATTGTTAAATGAAAGGAAGATGTATGGGGTATTTAAAGATAAAAATGTTTTTTACTTTTTGAAAATATTAATTGATGCAGTCTCATATTAACTGATGCAGTCTCCCCCCGGGAGACTGCATCAGTTGGAGTGGGAATCTCAACTATTTGAGATTCCCACTCCAAAATGTGTTGCAGTCGAGGCAAATAGTTGTCTCAACTGCAACACAGCCAAAACTGGCTGTGACAGCTAGTTATGGCTGCTATGCTGTGGCTGAGGCGACAGCTCTGTCGCCTCGGCCACAGCATAGTGGGAGAACTGGATCCCACAAATAATTTTTTTTTAAAAAAATTCAAATAAAAACTGGATCCCAGAAAGAGTTTTTTGTACAAAATAAAAACTGGATCCTGGATCAATTTTTTGAGCACGGTTAAACATACACCGTGCAACGATTTATTTACTAACTATGGTTTGGTTACCTTTTTGTCCTAAATGCATTTTTTTGGGCCAAAATCCCATAAAAATCTCATCTGAAAATTTCCTCAGTTTTGAATGCAATTAGAAATGCTTCCACTAAATTGTTATAAATATTCTCTTATGAACAAACTATTTACCAATTTACCTTTTAACTTATTCTTTTGTATTCCATGATCATTTAAAGCTTGTTTTTTTACCTTGTACGTTCCTTGTTTAATTATCAACCGATGATGTCATAGATAATGTCATGCTTCTTTTTTTTTTAATTTTCTCATCTTATTTAACAATTATCTCTTGAACAGTTTATTTTTTTGACATCCCGCTTTAGAGTTTTTTATTCATCTCATTTTTATCTTCGAAACGACATCCATTGTTATATACTTTTTCTAAATTTTTTCCAATCCTTCGATTTTGGTAGAAAACTAGCTACCCTCGTAACTACCATGTTCATACCATGTTGTTATTTGTTTCTATTTTATTTGATTTTCAAGTTCATGTTCCTACCAGATAGTGCTCCTATCATGATTAGCTACTAAATAGTGCTCCTTTCATCAGTTATCTATCAAGAAACTACAGTAATATTTCTAGAATTGCCATTTTTTTACTTTCTACCATGTTCATACCATGTTCCTACCATGTTGTCTATCAGGATTCTACCGTAATATTTCCAAAGTTGTCATTTTTTACTTCCTACAATTTCCCTACCATGTTCCTACCGTGTTGTTATATGCTTCAGTTTTATTCGATTTTCAAGTTCATTTTCCTACAATGTTCCTACTAGATTGTGCTCCTGTCATGTTTAACTAATGGATAGTGCTTCTTTCATCGGTTATCTATTAGGAAACTGCAATAATATTTCCAGAGTTGTTGTTTTTTACTTCATACCATGTCCCTACCATTTTGTTATCTACTTCTATTTTGTTTGATTTTCATGTTCATTTTCCTACCATGTTCCTACCAGATAGTTCTCTTGTCATGTTAACTACTGGATAGTATCCTTTCATCAATTATGTATCAGGAATCTACAACAATATTTCCAAAATTGTCATTTTTTACTTCTTATCATATCCCTACCATGTTCCTACTATGTTGTTATCTAATTTAGTTTTGTTTGATTTTCAAGTTCATGTTCCTACCATGTTATTACCAGATAGTGCTCCTATCATGTTAATTACTGGATAGTGTCCCTTTCATCAGTTATCTATGAGGAAACTACAATAATATTTCCAAAGTTATCTTTTTTTACTTCCTACCATGTCCCTACCATGTTCCTACCATGTTGTCTGCTTTTGTTTTGTTTGATTTTCAAGTTCATTTTCCTACCATGTTACTACCAGATAGTGCTCCTATCATGTTTAGCTACTGAATAGTGCTTCTTTCATCAGTTATCTGTCAAGAAATTACAATAATATTTATGGAGATCATTTTTTACTTCCTACCATGTTCCTACCATGTTGTTATCTGCATCTGTTTTGTTTGATCTTCAAGTTCATTTTCCTACCATGTTCTTACTTGATAATGCTCATGTCATGTTTAACTACCGGATAGTGTTTCTTTCATCAGTTATATATTAGGAAACTACAGTAATATTTCTAGAGTTGTTATTTTTTACTTCCTACCATGTCCCTACCATGTTCCTACCATGTTGTTATCTGCTTCTATTTTATTTAACTTTGATATTTATTTTCCTACCAGATAGTGCTCCTGTCATGTTTAACTACTCGATAATACTCTTTTCATCAGTTATCTATCAGGAAACTACATCAATATTTCTAGAGTTGTCATTTTTTACCTCCTACCATGTCCCTACCATGTTGTTATCTGCTTCTGTTTTGTTTGATTTTTAATTTCATTTTCCTACCATGTTCCTACCATGTTACTACCAGATAGTCCTTTTGTCATGTTTAACTATTGGATAGTTCTCATTTCATAAGTTATCAATCATGAAACTACAGTAATATTTTCAGAGTTGTCCTTTTTTACTTCCTACCATGTCCCTATCATGTTCCTACCATGTTATCTAATTCTGTTTTGTTTGATTTCATGTTCATTTTCCTACCATGTTACTACCATGTTCCTACTGGATAATGCTTCTATCATGTTTAACTACTGGATAGTATTCCTTTAATCAATTATCTATCAGGAAACTACAATAATATTTTCAGACTTATCATTTTTTACTTCCTACCATGTCCCATACCATGTTCCTACCATGTTGTTATCTGCTTCTATTTAGTTTAATTTTGAAGTTCATTTTCCTACCATGTTCCTACCATGTTACTACCAGATAGTGCTCCTATCATTTTAACTACTGGATAGTGTTCCTTTCATCAATTATCTATCAGGAAACTACATTAATATTTCCAGAGTTGCCATTTTTTTACTTCCTACCATATCCCTACCATGTTGTTATCTGCTTCCGTTTTGTTTGATTTTCAAGTTCATTTTCCTACCAAGTTACTACCAGATAATGTTCTTGTCATGTTTAACTACTGGATAGTACTCATTTCATCAGTTATCTATCAGGAAACTACAATAATATTTCCAGAGTTGTCATTTTTTACTTCTTACCATGTATGTACCATGTTGTTATCTAATTCTATTTTGTTTGATTTTCATGTTCATTTTCCTACCATGTTACTACCATGTTCCTACCAGATAATGCTCTGGTCATGTTTAACTACTGGATAATGTTCCTTTCTTCATTTATCTATCAGGAAACTACAATAATAATATTTTCAAAGTTGTCATTTTTTACTTCCTACCATGTCCCTATCATGTTCCTACTATGTTGTTATCTGCTTATGTTTTGTTTGATTTTCAAGTTCATGTTCCTACCATGTTACTAACAGATAGTGATCTTGTCATTTTTAATTACTGGATAGTGCTCCTTTCATCAATTATCTATCTGGTTACTACATTAATATTTCCAGAGTTGTCATTTTTTACTTCCTATCATGTCCCTACCATGTTCTTACCATGTTGTTATATGATTCTATTTTGTTTAATTTTCAAGTTCATTTTCCTACCATGTTCCTACCAGATAGTGCTCCTATTATGTTTAACTACTGGATAGTGTTCCTTTCATCAGTTATCTATCAGGAAACTACAGTAATATTTCCAAAGTTGTCATTTTATACTTCCTACCATGTCCCTACCATGTTGTTGTTTGCTTCTGTTTTTTTTTCAAGTTCATTTTTTTATTATGTTCCTACCAGATAGTGAGTGCACTTGTCATATTTAACTACTGGATAATGCTCTTTTCATCGGTTATCTATCAGAAAACTACAACAATATTTCTAGAGTTGTCATTTTTTACTTCCTACCATGTCCCTACTATATTGTTATCTGCTTCTGTTTTATTTGATTTTCAAGTTCATTTTCCTACCATGTTCTCACTATGTAGTGCTCCTGTCATGTTTAACTACTGGATAGTGCTTCTTTCATCAGCTATATATAAGGAAGCTACAATAATATTTTCAGAGTTATAATTTTTTACTTCTTACCATGTTTCTACCATATATCGAACAATTGAAAAAAAAATTATCAAAAAAGTATATCACAATGGATGACGTTTTGAAGATAAAAATGATATGAACAAAAATCTCTAAAACGACATGTCCAAAAAATGAACGGATTGAAAGATAATGGTAAAATAAGATGAGAAAATTAAAAAAAAAACATGACATCATCTATGATATCATCAGTCGGTAATAGAGGAAAACAAAATAAGTTGGAACGTATAGACGGTGAGTTTGAAACTTATTTGATAAAAAAGTTATGTACCATTGATCGATATAAATACTTAAAATCAACCCATTTTTTAAAATTCCCCCGCTTCTAGTTGTTCTTTCTCTCGATTTTGTGGCTTACTTTAATCGACTAATTCAATGTCAATATCAAATTGCAATTATTCACCGTTTGTTACTACTGATGATGCGGTTACTCATAATTCCACTAAAGCGACCATCTAAACAGAATTGCAATTCGATAATCCAAACTTCCGACGCCATTTCCGATCTCATTGTTCCTCTTCCACCACTTACAGCCTCCATACTCTGAGTTTCTATGAGAAATGAAATCTTCCGATGTCACTCATGCCAGAAATTGGCTGAGGGAAGGGTCAGCATCGGGAAAACTTTTTACTGATACATCGGGAAAATATTTGAAATTAGATATTGGTAGTTAGAATTTTTAAATTGATGGGATTTTGAAGGCAATTACAGCCAGCTTCCCTTCATTTTACATTTTGAGTTTTTATCATCCCACCAATTCGGTGGGATTTTGGTGAGAAGATGGGCACAATTACAACAATAACCCAATATTTTAAATTTTCATATAAAAACTTTTACTTGTACTTGAAGGGACTTATAATTAATTTTATAACTACTTTCATAAAAATTTTCCGCTCCTTTAAAATTTCATCATTTCTTTCTTTTCATCTCCACTCTATTCCTTTATGGTTTTCTCATACTTAGCTCCCAAGCAAAACCAAGGGTATGTAAAGAATGAACGTGTCAGATTTAATTTGTTGAGCAGTTGAATTTAGAACTAAGAACATAACTGTTTGGATCTGTTGTAGAGTAGAGGAAAACCTTTGAACGCTAAACGCTAACACGAGAAGGTCAGATTGTTGTAAGCTTATAATTATTAATGAAAATGCCTATCATTATTGCCTACTCTTTCTATCTGTGATTAGTACAAATTCAAGGTTAACTACAAAGAAAGAAAAAAAAGTGTTGACTTTTGAGAACACTTTGGATCCTCTGGCTCCTACTTGTATCCATAAAACCGAAATTCTGCTTGAACCTCTTAACTACCCTATTACGGTATTACCTAATTCTTGCAGCTTAGGCCGGATTAAGCATTGGTCTGTGAACAGGAATCAGAGGCATATATTTTACATGCGTTATAAACTCCCAACATATTTCTCATAACACAACATATCAGCTTATTAAACATAATAATCTTTGTTCCATGATGAGGTTCATATGGTCATATTTAGAAGCTTAGAATGCTGAACAGTGAAGTATTGAACTAAACGGAAAGCATGTTATCCATGAAAGTTTATCTAGCTTCAAGTATTGAGCAGGTAAATTCATTGGTCGAACATGATTCAATCCTTGTGGATGAAGTTGTTGACTCAAACCTAAAAAAACCAGGTTCTTTGGGCTGTGGCAATACATTCTCACTGCCTAACATCAAGACCACAGATTCCATGCTTGGCCTTTCCTCTGGATCATGTTGAACACATAATAGACTGATATGGACACATCGCATCAGTTGTGATAAATGGCATGACTCTTCCAATGCCGAATCTACTATTTCTGAATAATTCCCTTCTTTCCACGATTTCCAAGCCTGAAAGAAAAACATTTCCTTGTTAATCTGCACTTCTAACATGTGAACAAAGAAAGCAAGCTTACATATGATACTTACGTAGCCAACAAGGCTTTGACTATGGGTTGGTTGATAGAACCCTCTACTTCGTTTTCCACTTATTATCTCCATCATTAATACACCAAAGCTAAATACATCCGATTTTATTGAGAACAACCCGTCTGCTGCGTATTCGGGTGCCATGTAACCACTGCATTACAATTACAGTATATGTAAGATTGATGGTGAATCACTCATAATAGTCGCAAAGGCGCAAGATAAGTGCACTCATAGAAAAATGTTATATTATATGCGCAGAAAAAATTCATAAAATATAACTATTTTTAACCAAAAAAAAAAGGGAAATACCACAAGTCGTAACAATGGACAACAAGAAATAAGTCATTACAAATACTGCAGACGATAGTAAAATATAAGATTGATGGTTTTTCAGTTTAAAACTGATGAGAGCTTGTTATATAAGACTCACTATGTTCCAACCACTCTGTTTGTGTTTCCTTCGGTCTTCTCTCCACCAACTGTTTTTGCCAATCCAAAATCTGAAATTTTGGGGTTCATCTGATGATCAAGTAAAACGTTACTTGCTTTGAGGTCTCTGTGTATGATTATTAGTCTTGAATCTTGATGAAGATAGAGAAGTCCCTTCGCAATCCCACAGATGATTTTGCATCGCTTTGACCAATCTAGTTGCTTTCTTCTTGTTTGATCTGTCCGCATTGCATTTTCATATTAATTATATATATGTTATCAATCCATAGCTATATTTTCTTTATGCGTGTATCTGTCATTGTGTTAGAGTTTCAGCAATTATATGTGTCTACGTTTGTAGTGCATAAGTGCTTATATCTTCTATGTATTTGTGTCTTTCGTTCATTTTTTTTGTTTCCGTGGTTGTGTATTTGTCTGTGTTTTGATGTTACTTATGTGTATATGTCTCTCATTTTATGAAACTGTAGGCCATGTTAAAGATACAAGGAATGCATACCAAAAATGAAGAAGTCCAGACTTTTATTGGGCATGAATTCATAAATGAGCAACTTCTCATCTCCTTGAATGCAACAACCAAGAAGTCTTACAAGATTTCGGTGTTGAAGTTTGGCAATGAGAATTACTTCATTTTTAAATTCAAGCAGCCCCTGCCCTGAACTTTTTGATAATCTTTTCACAGCTATCTCTTGTCCATCTGCTAGTTTACCCTGAAATATGCATTTTCATTATATGTGTAAGACAGAATGATGATGAAATAATAGCATAAACTAACCTGCCAAGTGCCAATTTAGGTAGGAACTCACCTGATATACAGGACCAAAACCACCTTCACCAAGCTTATTATCCAATGAAAAATTATTGGTTGCTTTCACTATTTCATTTAGGCCTATTAATGGTAGTTCCATGTGTTCCTCATCTTCTTCCTCTGGGATCAGTCATAGTAATACTTGTTAGAAAAAGAAAAAACATATGAAGAAACAATTCATAGCAAGTAGTAGCTTTTCTGGGAACTGAATATATAGTGAATGCCGTCAATGCAAACCAAAATCAGATATTCTTCGAAAGATATCAATTCGAGTAACTGCACCTCTTGACTTCATCCTTAGTATGTGAATACAAAAGCCAATGACGAGTATCAAAGACGTTGTGGGAATGAGAGATGCAAGTATGATGTTTACAGTCCTTCTGGTTCCATGTTCTGCTTCTGCATAATTAATTAAAAAAAAAAAACAATTAAAATTGGCAAGTCCACAACTAAAATTGTACAGAATCTTAAATGGTTCTTGAAGGTAAAAGACAAACCTAAGTCCAAAACAGACATCCGAATGTATAGATCCTGCCCGAATTTTGAGTAGCTCATATCCATTAGATCCCCAAACCAAAGAACACAACCACTCCCTTTTCCTCTTATATCAGAGTTTGCATATGCCGTACAAGAGCAATCCTCTAAGCATCTAGACTTGCATTCCTCAAGATTCATACTGCTATTCACCCAAGCTTTTTCGCTATCTGGCACCTTTAAGTCAGTGTATTTAACAAATCCATCTCCATTCGAGCAATTCAACCTATTATTCCTTACACATCCAAGGAACAAATTTTGCTTGTTAGCCGGACTGAAACCTTTTAGACATTGGCAAGTTGGCGTTTCATCAGTCACACAATGTCCATTAGTGCCACAATAGCTGTATGTTTTACAGATATCGTTTGGTACACTCCAGAATATAACCCATTGTTGACCAGTTTCATCCCAATAATAGAACTGAATTGTAGAGAGTGACTGATTCACAGTTTCCCTTATCAGCATGGACTCGTATAAAGGGTAAAAAATGTAGTAGACCTCGTCTTCATTGGATACAAAATATGACTGATATATACCGCCTGGCTGGCGCGGGCTTTCAGAACCACTCATAGCTATGCCATTCCATGGACCACCCCTCCATATTTTTTTGTCACCTCTCCACAGAACTGGTTCAGGGTACATGTATTGTTCAAATACATGTGCCAGGTCTCCCGTAGATGGATCATCCCAGTTTTTCCAAGATGAAATATGCCAACTGAGACCAGTTTTCTTGTCCCATCCCAATTTCATGCCTGGAAGATATGTATCTGATGGATAATCAAAGCTTTGCCACACGTAATTTTCAGAATTTCTCTCTCTTATTACCAAATTTCCGGAATCCAGGAGCTGGACTAAGTGATTCTGGGCTTCTATCGTTGAGTTCGATGACCAAAAAACTTGAGCACTACTGCTTTTATTGAGAAGAACTAGATTGCTTCCTCCATCTATTGTCAACAAACCTGAAGAATCGTTAATGGGTTGATTTCGGTTAGCAACCCAAACAACCGTCTGAACTGAAATCTTTCCATACCATATTCCGATGTATCGATTGGTTGAAGCACCAGGACTGAAGAAACCAAGCATAAAAGTTCCATTTTTGGAAACCAAAGTGCTACCATTATCACTAAGAAAATCGGAAGACAGAAGGATATCTGTTGCGTAAGCTAGTTTAGGCAACGGTAAGAGTAAATTAGCAAATATAGCTAAAAAGGAATAAGGGTCCATAAATTCTGAACTGAACTAAATGTGGTAGTCGGAGTCGGGTTTGTTGTAGATTTAAATAAAAGTATTTTTGTTTGAAAGGTATGCAATCCAAAGTAAACCCATGGTCCACCATCTTACTTACCGGGAATATATTGTAGCATCATCTCTTTGACTGATGAATAATTAGTACCATTCGTTTGGAGATTGAAATGATCAACGATGACCATGAAAGGCTGAAAAACGTTGAATGCTGACTTTTATTCTAGCAGGTTCAGCATGGAAATAAATACATGCAAAATTAGTGACAATATTGCAGATACAACAAGAAAAGAAAAAAAAGATATTTCTTACAATTGAAGAACAGTTTTTTAAAATACCGGCCATTCCATTTATGTAATAAAATAGCTAAGTGAATGTAAGCTTATTTCTCATATTGATAATTTGAAGTCAACTTGCGATGCCTTTAATATGTTGACAATTCCATGTAATAAAAAAAGATCAACATAAGTACGCAGTGACTTGACTAATAAAGATGATCATTTCTATATTAACATTTACAAAATTTAACGTCTTAAATGAATAGAGCTTCCACAAGCAAGTTTAAAACTAAATGCAGCAACTGTTACATGAAACTTACACATCAAGAACATGATTGAGGTGAAAGTCAAGTAACCTGTTAATGTTAAAGATAGCTAATATAGTTTATGTTGATCGCTTTGAAGTTTGTGTTGGGATTTTTCATCGAAAAATTAACCACAAAGGCGCAAACGATTAAAATTTCTCAAAACCGGGATAAGATCATTTTTCAGGAACGATCCGAATGGTTTAAAACCGATGAGATTACATAAAAAAAAACTCACTTGAAGTCTCTTTTGATACGGATAAAACAAAGCTTGCAAGGAGGAAGCTTCTCCAACATCACGTGCACGAACCACTCTTGATTCGGAACCGGTGCTAGCCGAAATTGACGAACAAGAGTTTTTATTTTTTATTTGGAAAAGAAAAAGGGACGGCCCCAAAGAAAACACATTCACGTGTATGTATTGTCATTTACATACATTTCTTTATTAAATTAGTTTTATATAAAATAAAACTAAGTTAGCCTTATCCCTTTTTTTTTCAAAGTGGTACAAATCATATACACTTCTAATTTGATTTTAATTAATCATTTAACATATATCCATTAGAATTAGGATTATGTTAGGTTAAGTATATTTATAAATTGACCTCAATTAAAAGACTATTTAATAATTAAATCTATAGATTTAATTCCTTAAATATATTTTAATTGTCAATTTTATAAATTTTCAATTTAACCCACGTGTTAATTATAACCTTTATACTTTAATTTAATTCAATGAATAACATAAACAAACTTTTATTATACCATTAATTCAAATTAAATATTTCTTGAGTTGTAAAGATTATTTAATTAAATTGACTTCATATGTCAAATAATTAATAATCACTCTTTCATCATGTCTTGTAACATTACATCTACAAGAAATCCCGAATCAGTGATTCTAAGCGCACAACCCTTTGGGTCTGTCCATATGTTGGCAATGGGCTTTACCCATAGACTGTAAGCGGATTCTAGCAAACCATTACAGCCCCCAATTGGGACATAATACAGCCGTCTATTAAAGATACTGAACCCAATAGTTATCTCACAAAGTCCTTTGCCAGCTGACATCAATATGATGAACAAGAGACATGGTGCTTGTCACCTCTTATGCAGTTCATCGTATTTCTTGATTTACAATAAAATGACAAAATAAGTCAACGACTTATTGGACGTCCTTATCACTTTTATTCATCAAGTAGCCGGTGATTCATTTTGATTTATCAAATCGAATGGCAATCCTATCACTTCAATGCTACTACTAATGTGGTCATGAAATATACCGAGCATACCCGTACTTGTAATCCAATATTTAATGACCCGTTAGTAATATACTACAGCATACTCAATTCCACATTCGTAATAAGTTGAAATCAAGTCTGAGGACAACTGAAACCTACTCAGCAAATTGTCTATGACATACAACCATGTGACTTTGCTGCGTGGATCGGTCCAGCCCCATGTTTTCAACATGTGCCCATGTTCATGATCTACTTTACCAAGTGACATAACAACTACATTGCTATAGATTAGCCAACATACAAGTCTTTCGTTTCATTCATTCCCATGATTAAAACAGACTTGGGACATTTATGATTATCAATCAATGGATACTCTACTCATATTATAGCACAATGTATAAATGCAGTAGATTATTGCCTTTATAATGTGACACTACATGAACCAATGCATTTAGAACTAGGGCACATCAACAATTCCAACACCAAGTTCAGTTAACAATGAGGGAATTGTATTTGTCAACCATTTTCATTGCCTCTGTATAGCACTTCAGGGTTGAAGGTATAACTATTGTTGAAATTGTTGATGTGCCCTAGTTCTAAAGGCATTGGTTCATACAGTGTCACATTATAAAGGTAATATTCTATTGCATTTATACCTTGTGCTATAATATGAGTAGAGTATCCATTGATTGATAATCATAAATGTCACAAGTCTGTTTTAATCATGGGAATGAGTGAAATGAAAGACTTGTATGTTGGATGATCTATAGCAATGTAGTTGCTATGTCACTTGGTAAAGTAGATCATGAAAATGGGCACATGTTGGAAACATGGGGCTGGACCGATCCACACAGCAAAGTCACATGGTTGTATGTCATAGACAATTTGCTGAGTAGGTCTCAGTTATCCTCGAACTTGATTTCAATTTATTACGGATGTGGAATTGAGTATGATGTAGTATATTACTAACGAGTCCTTAAATATTGGATTACAAGTACGGGTATGCTCGGTATATTTCATGACTACATTAGTAGTAGTATTGAAGTGATAGGATTGACATTCGATTTGATAAATCGAAATGAATCACCGACCACTTGATGAATAAAAGTGATAAGGACGTCCAATAAGTCATTGACTTATTTTATCATTTAATTCTAGATCAAGAAATACGATGAACTACATAAGGGGTGACAAGCACCATGCCTCTTGTTCATCATATCGATGTCAGCTGGCAAAGGACTTTGTGAGATAACTACTGAGTTCAGTATCTTTAATAGAGGGCTGTATTCTGTCCCAATTGGGGGCTGTAATGGTTTGCTAGTATCCGCTTACAGTCTATGGGTGAATCTCATTGCCAACATATGGACAGACCCAAAGGATTGTGTGCTTAGAACTACTGATCTGGGATTCCTTGTACATGCAATGTTATAAGACTTGATGAAGAATTGATTATTAATTAATTGACATGTCAAATCAATGTAATTGAATAATCTATATAACTCCAAGAAATTAATTTATTTAATGGTATAATATAATTTATTTTTATATTATTCATTAAATTAAATTAAGTTGATTAAATTATATGATAATTTAATTGAATAAATTTGATCATAAAGTATTGCATACTAAAATAATTAATTAACTAAGTTTAGTTAATTAAATAAATTTGAAATGTGACAATTTATTTGATTAAATTGCAATCTTTATTTTGTTTATGGGTTAATTTGTAAATTATGAAAGTTGACAATTAAATTTGTTTAAGGAATTAAATTATGAAGTTTAATTATTAAATTTAAAATTTATTGGTCATATTCATGATTTAATTAAACCTAAGCCTAATTGACTAATTAGGGTGTAGATAGAAAAATAATAATAATAAAGAAAAAAAAAGAAATCTAATTCTAATCCAACATTGTGTGAATACAAACCTGAATATGAGGTAGCCATGGGAGAATCACATTTTTTTCCAGCCATGGTTAATTAGGATTTTGTTTTCTTTTTCTTGGAGTTTTCTATGAGAGTTCTTCGTCCATTCGGCTAGCACCGGTCCCGGTTCGAGAGGAGTTCGTGCACGTGAGATTGGAGAGCTTTCGCTTGAGAGCTTTTACTCTACTGTCTCTTAAAGAGATATTCCAAGTAAGTTTTATTTTTGAAATAAATCCTATTGAAACCTTATCAATAGTTCTTCAGAAGATCCTATTCGAATTCGAAAAAATTTTAACCTGTAATTCCGCCGACGCGGTTATGTTTTCGATGACAATTCTCTTCATTATCTGGGTAGTGATGAATGATGATCACAAAAAGCAGTTGCTTGATTCTAATATAAAACATAAGCAATAAAAATCTGTGTACGTCTTGTAGTGGATATATACAGAAAAACAGTGACTCGAGTTGGTGAAAAATATAGAACGAATTCTGTGCTAGGAACGATATCTTTGAGAAAAGCATTATTGATTAAAAATGTACCATTTAAAATTTCAACCCATTAATTACAAATAACAACAATAAAGAATATGCTAATTGACTACTCGTTTAGTTCTTTGAGTTGAGAGATTGTTTAGTTCACGGAATACAACGAAACAATAAGGAATGTAATATAAATTTCTGAATGTTTCCTTAAAATGTACGCATTATATATTTCTCTCTGTTACATTCTATTCCATGAAATAGATGACATTTTAATGTTACTTTGACTATTGTTTTATGCTGCAATTAAAAAAAAAGACTTCATTTATTTTTAAGCAACAATACCCATAGCGTGTGGAATAATCAATTTAGATCTAGTTTTGTACCGACAGTCTCATTTACTAGACTTTGTGCAAAATAAGATTCCATTGTAGAAAAAAATGATAGAGTGGGAAAAAAAGTGCAATTTCATGTTTTTTCAATTATATGTTTTTGTTTCTCTCTTATATACAGATAGAGCTTGATAAATGAGTTAGAAAACACGGAGGATAGATCTAAAGAGATTTGGAAGAAGTAAAAAATGATTAAAAAAGAGTTGGAGAGAGAAAAAATGAAAGAATCAGGGCACTTTCAATGGGTTATCCATTTTGGGGTCCCTAAAATGAGGAATGAATATGGGGAATGGTTAAGTTCAACCATTCCTTATATAATATATCCTCAAAATGGGATTCCCTATATATGGGGAATCTCATTTCGGGGAATGGTTATTATATTAATATTTTTTTTAGTTTTGATTTAATTTAATATTTTTTATTATTGGGAATAGATTTGATGTAAAGAAATTAATATAATAATAAAATATTATTACTTTATTGGAATTTGAAATGAGAAATAGAAAATGAGGAAGATGGTTGGAGCAAAAACACTGTAGATCCTGCTAAATGGGGTTTGGGGAATGGAAAATGGGAAAAATGGTTGGACTTGCTCTTAAAAGGAAAGGAAGAAAGAAAGAGAAACTTAGAATTAGAAAATTTTAATTTTCTAACCCTAAGTTGTTGGTAAAGTAATGATTATTGATTGAGATTTAATTTTAATGATTTTTAAAATTTTACAATCCATCATCTCAATCATTCAAGTTTAAAATATGTCTCGTATTTGTTAAATTTTACAATTTTACGAATTTTCAATTTCAAAGAATCATGATCCAGAACTAGAGTTCGCAAATAATATTAACAATGATTGTTGCTAGAATTTACACTGTGATTCCTTAATGTAAGTCTAATTCAGCTCTAAAAGTGGGCCTCGAGAGGGAGAACTTCATTTCCTGACACAAAATTATGGGTTTGAACTATGGAATGACATATTTTCTTAAAACAATATTTTTTTTATTATTGTTTTTAAATTTTATTATTTCCAATAGCTTACGTTAATTACTTAAGTTAATATATTTTTATTATTTTTAGTTTGGGTTTGCATAAAAATCGTATTTTGACTTGTAGTTTTGTGTAATTGAAAAAGTGGGACTGGATAGCTCATTTTTCAACTCCACATTTTGGAGTTTAAATCATGGAGTGACACTGTTTAAGCTCTATTATTATTTTTTTATTTTATTATTTTCAATTTTAATATATTTTGGATGCATCATGGCTCCTCTTAGTTCCTTTCTAATGCCTGACCATTGCTTGCAACTTTGTTATTGATTCTTGGCTTTGGCAATGGCAATGAACCCACTTCGAGATCTCTTGCGAGAGAAACTAGGACAATGGATGCCACTTCCAATGGTGATGACGGTCCCCTTTCAAGTTAAAGCTTCCTTGTGTCACGGCCTGTGAATCTTGTCTTCCAAATTCTCGCAGATCACATGCAAGAAAGCTCGCAAAGGGGCAATGCCACGGAGTTAGGAGCGACGAGACGGGAAAACTCGCACGAGGGCATGCAACTTCTACCACAAACGGATGCGCACAAAAGTGAAATTTCATGGAAAGGTCAATGATATGTTTAAAATGCAATGGACAAAGTCTTGTGTGAGGAAATGTGAATAAATGGCAAAATTATGCGAGAAATGGGCCAAAATCCGTTAACAGCCCCGCAGAATATAGCCCAAAGGCATGCAGGTCGCTGTAAGGGCCCAATTCCCTTGCCAGAATCTGTCACAGTTTCCAAAATCTTCCAGCAAGGGCAGAATTGCAAGGGAAACGTCCAGAATTTGTCACAAGCCGACCTAAGGCAGATTTTTATGCATGAAAACTTTAGATTGACCATTTTTAGCCATTGGATTAGGGATATTTCTAGAGAATAAATCTTAGCCCTAGGTTAAGGAGGGGGAAATGCCTATATAAAAGCTTCACCCCTCATTTGTAACTCAACCTTGCAAAGTGTAAACTTAAGAGAGTTTGGAGAGTTTGTGTGAGTGTGTAAAGCTTTGTAATACTTTGTGGAGTATTAATAAAGTGTTATAGTTCTCGCAAGTATACTTGCTTACTTTCTCTACGCTTCCGCAACGCTATCCCTTCCGCGCATTAAGGTATAAGCCATCGTCAAGGCTTGTGTTAAGGCTTTGCTAGCACATTATCGTTGGTTGTTCGAATTCTAGTGCCGCACGGTGTTTCGTCGAAAACTCAGCCCATGACACTTGGCCATTGATATGGGTATTGGAAGTGTAGTTGTGTTCTTGTGGCATAAACTAAACCGCAAATTTGATGATTCCAGAAGTTGCATGTGGAGAAGGATTGTAGACTCCTCCTGCTGCTATTCTTGCTTTACCCAAAATAAATACACCTATGTGCATTAAATTTGTAGGGTCCTAGGAAAAATAACTTATCTTTAATATTTTCTGTTCACAAATTTAAGACAAAATAATTTTAATAAACGCTGTTTTTGAAAGAAGATTACTGGGAAATTTCTAAATAAAAATTTGAAATTTTATTCAAATCTAACTTATGTTCTGTAGTTAATAAGAATGTAAATTTTGTAACTCATATTATTGCTTGTGCAAGTTTTTCTTGATGAGATAATAGAAGTTTAGTTGCATGAACCGCCTCGTTATGTTGTTTATCTCTTTACTTAGTATAATCCATTTTCTAAAAAAATGCCACTTCTCCTCTTTGAATTCTCAAAATTTTTAATGGCGGTCATGATTAAATTAGTTATTAATTATCTTATCTAGAGGGTTTATTCTTTGGTCACTTCATTTTGGATTTTTTGTTTAATTTCTGTTTTATACCATCAGTAGGCCATTAAGGGTAAGTGTTGAATCGAACAAGCTTATAAAATAAAAGGGAATAAAATTGTAAGTATGATTTATTTACTATTCCTACCAAAATCAAGTGTGCGATGCTTTTTAAAGTAAATTTAAATAGTTTTAATTAACTATTTTTACTTACTAATAAAAAAACTTTAACGTATAATTATTTTTTTTAATAAGATTGGACAAAAAAAATAAAAAGATTTTCACTCACATGGTCGAAAATATATTATGAGTTCAGAAATTTTGGGGCAGGTTCAGAAATTCGAGTTCTAAATATTAGACTCCCGTTTTTATAAGAAAAATTAAAATATCTAATTGATTGATCTACATTTAAAATAATTTAAAAGAATATGAATCCCAAATGCTGGAATTGGTGTGTGACTATACTTTTCCTATGCATTGCCAAAATTGAAAATATCCCATTTCTATTATAAAACCAAAATAAATATTATTTCATACACGAATATTAGAATTGGTTTATTAGTCGCCGTCTTGGAACATCCATGAAGTGTAGGGTTAATTCATGAAATTTGAGGTTGTGAGTTCAAATTCACAATCAACAAATTTAATAAAAAATATGTTTATATTTCTAAAAAAAATATTATTTCATACCCGTAAAAAGACGACACAAAACAGAAAAGATAATTACATTTTAAATTATATATATGGATATGTACTTTTCAATTAATAAATAATTAGTTGCTTTGGTTAACATGCGTTGGATTTTTTTTTTTACCATTAAAATATGGAGTTTTCCGATTAAGTTTGTGACTATTATTTTTCAATTATTTAAATAAAAATATGTAAAAATATGATTTTTAAAAATAAAAAATAATAATTTGAGCTGAAGTCACGCTAGTGAAACACCATATACCCTTTCGAAATTCGATCCTCACAATATAAAACATAATATTATAAAAAGTAATAAAATAATCTTTAATGAAAAATAAGTTAAGAATATATTTACTCATAAATATTGGTATAAAACAGAAAAGATAATTATGATTAATATTTTCTTTATTGATATGTACTTTTCAATTAACATAAAATTAATTGCTTAGCTTAACATTTATTGGAATTTTGCATTTTCACCTTAAAGATATGGTTTTTACCGAGTAAGTTGTGACTACTATTTCTCTATTCTTTAAAAAGAAAGTCTTCGTATTTGTCATTAGATGAAAAAGAATTTTCTACATTTCAATTTTAGTACATTTATAAATTTCAATTAATCTTAACTATCCATCTAATTTTAATGATTTAGATTTAATTTTATTTTAGATCTCACAAATAAATAAAATTCAATTTCAATCATTATCATGTGAGAGTGATTGAGATGACTGAAATTTATATCATTTCTCAAATTTAGGCAATTTTTATGTACTAATATATATGGTTAATAACGAAAACAAATTCAATAATGATAACTACTACTAGACACGAGAAAACAGAAGCAATCAATATAATTATATGCAGTCATTAGTGTCAAACAGATTATCAAATTAGATAGAGACGAATAAATGAAACTAAAATTGAATGTCATCTTTGATGTGAACTTTATTTTGATACTCGTAAAAAATGTGAAAACATCATGGTAGTCTTAGAATTTGTTTTTTATATGCACGTATTGGACAATTTCATATTTTTTTCATTTCAGCTAGCATCATTACCCTCTCAATTTGTTCCCGGATGTTATTTTCAATTTTCAAAAAGATCATATATCCCCTTCAACTTGATAAAAGTATACTACTTAACCCCTCAACGTCACATGTCAGAATCTGGTTGGTTTGATTTTTCAAAAATGTCATTTTTCTGATATTTCTCTCTCTAACAAGAAGTTGACACATGATATTGTAGGGGAAAACTGATGCATTTTTACCAAGTTAAGGGATACTTATCATTTTAAAAGTTGAGAATAACGTCTGACTTTTAAAACCAAATTGAGGAGATAAAGGTACATTTGACCTATCATTATTTTGAACATACTTTTATAAATGTATTTGCGATGTGAAACCATTTTTAATGTGTACTGGTAATATATTTTGAAATATGAAAAATTAATTATCGTTTAAATATAGTAATTAATAAATGATATTTATTAAAAAATCATTTATTGCGGTTTATTAACATCTTTAGATTAGTTTTTACATTTTGTAAACATAAAAACATCAAATGTAAGTGTTTACAATTATCACATAATTGTTTTTAATTACTTTAGAGACAAAACTATCAACAAACTACAACATCAATTTCAACAAAACCTGCAAAAGAACCATATAAAATAATCATTGCGAACGAGAATCATGTTAATATTATGCCTTCTTTATAAATTTTACATATATGTTTCTAATTTATTAGTCAACCTTATAACAAAAAGGTTTTGTTTCATAATTCTTTATATAATTTTGATGACAATACGTACAACAAAAATAATTAAGAACAAGGCCAAATTTGATGCCTTGACCAAGCACAATAGGAAAGAATAATTATACAATAATTTTATCTAATGGTCTTGAATAAAAGTATCATTATTTTATTATTTCTAATCATTGATATAATGATTTGAAAACTAATCTAATGATTAAAAGATGGGAATGATAATTTTGTACAATATAAAATCATCATAAAAAATCAAATTCAAATTACCATATCATATATTTTATACTTTTGTAAAAAAAGAAATTGGGTGTTGACATCAGATTTTGTGATTGACATAAACAACACATCTTCGGAACTATATTTTGATTGGCGGAAAGAGCATCTTTTAGAAAATTGATTTGACACGGGAAGTAACCATGTCCATCTGAAACTCTGGAGGTTGAATTTATGCCAAGGCAATTGAAAATTATACATCCCTCGACATTATACTTAAAATAGTCGTGGCTTAGATGTCACACATTTTTCCCAATTTAAAGTATTTATACCGAAATTTAATTAATATTAATCAATGTTATCTCTTAAAATGTCAGTTGTCTCAATTATCTCTTAAAATGTCCAATT